>MU858831.1:401011-478969 GCA_033297175.1 Cladorrhinum sp. PSN332 | reverse complement strand
GATTCTATAGTGTAGATACGAGGTTTTTCAGCCGGCCTTTATGGTACGGTTTTCCTTGTGTATATAGCAGTAGAGGGACCGACGAGCCCTATTAGAGCATAGCAGAATAAGAATCAATAATAATAATTAAGGGATTAAAAGAGGAGGTTTAAAAGGTAAAAAAAGCCTTAATAAAAGGGCGGCCAAGCGCCCGATCTTAGGCGGTAATAACTATTAAAGAACCCTTAAAGAAGGTTATACCGGGACGTATTAAGAAAGAAGTCTTAATATAAGGCTTAGTTATACTAGCATTTATCCGGCGGTCTTTATAAGAGATTATCTAGGTAATAAATGGAATCTTTAAAAGGAAAAGAGCGGTTATAATAAAGAAGTTACCGAATAGCGATATTTTCGTTACTTTCTAAGGAGTAAAGATAAAGGAATAATATACGGAAGTTAAGAATAATAAGTAAATTAAAAAGGCATTCGGCGAAAAGGCAAAGGAAGCGAAGAGAACCTTTATAATCTTAATAAAAGGAATATTAAAGAGGCATTTAAAGCATATAATAAAGGTAAAATTTGGTAAAACGATTAGATTAATAACGGTTAAAAGAGTTAAATTTCAAATCCCGATAATAGAAGGGGTAATAAGGGTAACGGCGCTAATTACAATAATTAATAAAGAGGAGGCAAAGAAGGCTTATAACGAAGGGATCGTTTAGCGAGCTTAGATATTATATTACGAGCCGTATTAGGCTACCTTATAAGTTACTTAATATTATAAGTATTAAGATTAAGAGCATACCTAATGATTCTATAAAAAGTATATATTATATTTACGGTATAGTATAATGGCTTATAGAGAGGGGGGAAGGGTAGGGGAGGCTTAGTGCCTTACTTATGGCAATTAATTTAACCTTTAATATTCGAATTATAAAGGGAAGTACCTGGCCTAGGTACGATAGTGCCCGGAAGTAGTAAGAGCCCGGGATATTATTAAAGAGATATATTAGTATTTGCTAAGGACATTCGACTTTACTTTATTAGAACGAAAAAGCTAAGAGTAATAACGATTATCGGAAGTACGGTAAATAACCTTCTAGGGGGAAGGTAAGGAATTCTAAGAGATAAGGAGGAAACGGCCGAAGGGCTAACCCCCTTTAATAGCTATTATAATGGAACGAGCGGTAAAGGATTTAAAGTAGGGAAAGCTGAATTTAATAGTAAGGGATATAACGGAGCCAGGTACGGCTATTATTGACCCGGCTGCTATGGCGGCTGCGGACTAGGCGGCCGTGGACTAGGATATAGGAATGCAAGGAGCTTAATCTAGGATAGGCTTCTTTTAACTATAGTATAAAGAAGTTAAGAGTATAGACCTGAAAGGGATGGTACAGGTTTTTTACCTAGCTAAAAGATTAGTACGGTTTTCCTATATATTAAGATAGCTTGCTAGACCGGCATACCTTAGATCAGGATAGGTACATTGGCAGTATGATTAATAATAATATATCCTTTAATCCCTTTTTAATATCCCTTTTATTAAGGTTATAAAAGTCCTCTTCGCTTCCTTTACCTCTTCGCTAAATGCCTTTTTAATCTACCTATTAACGTGGTACCCGGGTGAGTCGCATACCTGGGTGAGTCGCGCACTTTTTTACCACTATATAACCAAACATTTCAATTATATAACCGCAATAACGAAAAAAATGTTAGCATTATCTAAAGAAGCTAGCATTATCTTTATTATATAAGCACTTAAATGCGATAAGAAATTTATTTATTTATTTATTTATATTACCGATATGCCCTAGGCAGCGCGTACCGGTTTAATAAGCTATCTTAGTATATAAGAAAACCATACTAATCTTTTAGCTAAGTAAAAAACCTATACTATCTCTTTTAGGTCTATACTCTTGACTTCTTCGTACTATAGTTTAAAGAAGCCTATCTTAAATTAAGCTCCCTATATTCTTACATCTTAGTCTATAGCCGCTTAATTTATAGCCGCTATAGTAGCTAGGTTAGTAATAACCGTGCCTAGCTCCGTTATATCCCTTACTATTAAATTTAGCTTTCCTTACTTTAGATCTTTTACTACTTGCTCTATCGTAATAGCTATTAAAGGGGGTTAGCTCCTCGGCCGTTTTCTTCTTACCTTTTAGAATTCTTTGCCTTTCCTTCTTTAAAAGGTTATTTACTATATTCCTGGTAATTAGTATTACTTTTGGTTTTATCGTTCTAATAAATTAAGGTCAAACGTTTTTGGCCGGTATTAATATACTTCTTTAGCTATACCCCGGGCTTTTATTACTTCCGGGCATTATCGTACTTAAGCTAAGTACTTCCTTATACAATTCGAATATCGAAGGTTAACTTAGTTACTATAGGTAAGATATTAGGCTTCCCTTACCTTCCCCCTTTCCCTATAAGCCGTTATACCGTATTATAGGCATAACGTATGCTTTTTATAGAACCATTAAATATGCCCTTACTTTTAATACCTATAGTATTAAGTAGTTTATAGGGTAGCCTAATACGGCTCGTAATATAATATCTAAGCTCGTTAAACGACCCTTTCGTCGTAAGCTTTCTTTACCTTCTCTTTATTAGTTATCGTAATTAGCGCCGTTATCCTTATTATCCCTTCTATTATCGGGATTCGAAATTTAACTCTCTTAACCGTTATTAATCTAATCGTTTTGCCGAATTCCGCCTCTATTATATCCTTTAAATCCCTTTTTAATATCCCTTTCATTAAGATTATAAAGGTTCTCTTCGCTTCCTTTGCCTTTTCGCCGAATGCCTTTTTAATTTACCTACTATTCCTAGCTTCTGTATGCTATTCCTTTATCTTTGCCTCCTGGAAAGTAACGACGACGTCGCTACTCGGCAGCTTCCTTGCTATAACCGCTCCTTTCCTCTCAGAGACTCCGTTTACTGCCTGGACAATCTCTTGCGGAGACCGCCGGGCAAGTGCTGCGATAAGAAATTAAGTCGCCGTAAAGCTATATATATTTATAATATTCTTAAAGCGATATTATACGATAGAATTAATAATCGTAACTTACGACGCGACTATTATAGTAATGCCTAACGATTAACGGACTTAGAAGAGAAGGTAATTATCTAATATATATTAAAGCTAAATTCGCGAGGATTTTCGCCTTATTTGGCTAATATTAAAGACATAGCTAATTTACTTCTTATAGAATGCGATAAGAAATCCGTTAGTAAAAATTAGGCTTAAACCTTCGTTATGCGATAGCTAGAGCTTAAGACGCGTTTTAATCGCGTTTACGGCTTTTAAAAGGCTCTCTACGAAGATCCAGAGCTTATTAGCGCGTGGTTTAAGCTTATATATATATACGAGCTTTATGTAAGATCTAAGATTACGATTTCTATAACTTTGACGAGATAGGCTTTATGATAGGCGTTATTTACGTATTTATGGTAGTTATATATTCCGATCAATACGGACAAGGCAAGGTAATTTAACCTAGTAATTGGGAATCGGAAATAGTAATCGAATGCATTAATAGCGAAGGGTAATATTATTGATTCTTACTCCGCTATGCCTTAATAGGGCTCGTCGGTCCCTCTACTGCTATATACACAAGGAAAACCGTACCGTAAAGGCCGGTTGAAAAACCTCGTATCTACACTATAGAATCATTCCATTGGCCACAGCCAAAGATGTAGCCTGTATCCATATCATACGGTGTAAAGGAAGCCTTCTAGGCCATGGCTGCCCTATACAGGGCCTGGGTCTTCCACTGAATCCAGCTCTAGCTTCCTAGCCAGGCTATATTCCAGTAGAAGACCTGTATCCATCAGCCATGCCATAATAATAATAATATATATATAGGCATCACGATAACGTTGAAACTTTATTACCTCAATCCCTGGCAAGCTCAATTATATACGGCACGTATTGATTAGACGACCGCCGGTTTGCTACTCGTTACTTCCATTTTCGCCGTCGTTATGCCTCTAAGAACGTCTGGGAGCACGGATTCATATTTAACTCCAGACTATACGACGGCGAGCTGCAAACAGGCATCACAATAAGATATGATTATTCGTCCCCATCTAAGAAGCATTGGTTCTGGCGACTCTGGGATACAGAAGATAAGTATCTTTCAGAGACAAAGTCCCCGAACATTTATCGGGCCAAAATTATATGGTTTTGTTGATGATGTCTTGCATCGAACCGACAATGGAACCTGCAACGTTATAAATATAGTAAGTTGGACTACTGGGACATGGCTCACCCACCCCGGCTCGGGGGCTTGAGCCACACATCAACCCCACCACCCACAACTTCAAAAAAAATGCCAACAAGTCAATTCTTAAGCAAATTTCTTAGCAATTACAGTACAAAAAAGCTCATTCATCGGACTGTTCAACATCGTCTTTGGCCTCCTGCGCCCGCCTTGAAATGACGCGTCCACTGGCACTTCTTCGAGTAGGTGCTTCACGGCTCTCAAGTCTGACCTTCATATGCTCCTCGAATTCAGCTTGCCTTTCCTTGGCTATAATGGAAGTATAGTGCTCAAACCGTTCATTATCGTCATCTGGTCCTACCCTACGCCTTTTCTTAGGTCGTAGGCGTTCATTAACAGCCTCCAAGTATTCAATGCGAAGCTTATACATCGTCAACTAAACACTCTAGCGGTCAAGGGACTTTGCGATCTCTCTTACTGCCAATCTCTTACCAAAATCAGATCCCAATACCTTTAAAAGATCCCTAGCCTCACGGCTATTAGTCGGAAGGTCGTCTAAAGTCTTTTCGGTTATTAAGATTCTTGTTATGGTGTTGAGACTTGGGGGGGTCTTGACTTAATCACTCTTTAAGGCTTTGCGCCGGTCTTTCGGATATATACAAGTTGCTTTCCAACCTAATATAATATTTTGCTTAGTAAACCCTCGGAGCCTTGCCTAGGCATAAAAATTCAGAAAGATTGCCTTTCGTATAGGAGTATTATCACTTATAGCATCCCATTACGTAGCCATGGTTTTATACGCTCTTTTAAGGCTAAAGAATATACCTAAATCGAGAGGCTATAGTATATAAGAGCTATAGGGAGGAAGGTAAAGGATATGGATATTATTATTATTATTTATTTATTCATACTACCGATATGCCTTAGATAGGGCGTGCCGGTCTAGCAAGCTATCTTGGTGTATAGGAAAACCGTACTAGTCTTCTGGCTAGGTGAAAAACCTATACCATCCCTTTTAAGTCTATACTCTTGACTTCTTTAGGACGTAGGAATGCAAAGAGCTTAATCTAGGATAGGCTTCTTTAAACTATAGTATAGTCTATAGCCACTTAGTCCGCGGCCGCTATAATAGCCGGGTCAATAGTAGCCGTACCTGGCTCCGTTATATCCCTTATTATTAGGTTTAACTTTCCCTGCCTTAGATCTTTCGCCGCTCGCTCTATCGTAACGGCCATTAAGGGGGGTTAGCCCCTCGGCCGTTTTTTTCTTACTTTTTAGAATTCTTTACTTTCCCTCCTTTAAAAGGTTTTTTGCCGTACTCCCGGTAATCGTTATTGCTCTTGGTTTTTTCGTTCTAATAAAATAAGGTCGAACGTCCTTAGCCGGTACTAATATACCTCTCTAGCTATACCCCGGGCTTTTACTACTTTTAAGTACTATCGTACTTAAGCTAAGTACTTCCTTATATAATTCGAATATCGAAGGTTAATTTAATTATTATAGATAGGGCATTAGGCTTCCCCTATCCTCCCCCTTTCCCTATAGGCTATTATACTATACCGTAAATATAACATACGCTTCTTATAGAACCGTTAGATATGCCCTTACTCTTAGTATTTATAATATTAAATAGCTTATAGGATAGCTGAATATAGCTTGTAATATAATATCTAAGCTCGCTAAACGATCCCTTCGTTATAAGCCTTCTTTACTTTTTTTTTTACTAATTATTATAATTAGCGCTATTACCCTTATTACCCCTTCCATTATTAGGATTCGAAATTTAACTCTTTTAACCGTTATTAATTTAATCGTTTTACCGAATTCCGCCTCTATTATATCCTTCAAATCCCTCTTTAATATCCCTTTTATTAAGACTATAAAGGTTCTCTTTACTTCCTTTACTTTTTCTCCGAATGCTTTTTTAATTTATTTATTATTCCTAGCTTCTATATACCATTCCTTTATCTTTACTTCCTAGAAAGTAATAACGACGTCGCTATTCGGTAATTTCCTTATTATAACCGCTCTTTTCCTTTTAGAGACTCTATTTATTACTTAGACAATCTCTTACGGAGACCGCCGGGCAAATACCGATATAACTAAGCCTCGTATTAGGACTTCCTTCTTAATACGTCCCGGTATAACCTTCTTTAAGGGTTCTTCAATAGCTACCGCCGCCTAAGACCGGGCGCCCGGCCGCCCTTTTATTAAGGCTTTCTTTACCTCTTAAACCTCCTCTTTTAATCCCCCGATTGCCTTCTATACTTCTTCTATAATAGCCTTCTATAAGGCCCCGAAATCGGCCCCTTTTAGAGGGGGGCCTCTTTCTTCTAAGACCTTAATTTTTGCTTTCATCTTTACAATTCTTTTCACGAACTTGTCGATTAAATAAAATGCTATATCCCTCTCTTCCTCTTCGATTACGCCCAAAAGCATTATTATAAGGCTTTCCTCCGCAAGCCCCTCAAACGGTAATATCCGTTGCCCTCTAATATTATCATCGTCGCTTTCGTCGTCGTCGTTTTAATTAGCTAGGATCCTCCGGGAAGTAGGGCGGGCCCCACTACAGAATCCTTTCTTCCCGTCGCGGTCGCCCTCGCTCCCCCGCCTCTTCCTCCAGTCTTCGGAGGCATTGCGGCAACGCGCAACGCCCTCCGCCGGCTCGAGGCTGCCGTCGAGGGATAGAGTTTTTGGAGCTCGATTGAATGATGGTATTTTCGTCCGTTTTGTCGGCGAGTTCGTGTATCGCATTCTCTTCGTTATAAGGATATGGATATTATTAAAGTAATATTCGGCTATGAAATTATCTTGGGAATGGGAGCCGTAGCCGTCAATAATAAGAAGTCGTACTTCTGATTCATCCTCGGGAGTAGTCTCTAAAATAAAGACCTTTTTTAGCCATTCCAAGGCAAGTAGGTTACTGGTCCAGCTGTTCTCACTACAGGCAAAAATCCATGGCTCGTTGAACTCTTCATTAAGCCAAGTGCTTTAAAGATTCTTACCTTTGAAGATGACGGCTGGAGTGAGGCTCCGGCCGTCCTAACTAATACCCTCGATAATAGAAGTCCAAGCCTTAGAATCGTTGGCTTTAATGTATGAGTAATTGGGAGACTCCTTACTGCTCCTAAGGACTAGCCCATTAGACCCCCTTCCTTCCATAATACCTACTTCATCGGTGTTGTAGCGGTTCTTTGGCTTGATCTAAGTCACGGTATTATACCGATCAAAAAGCTTGTTGATATTCTCAGCAATGGCTCTATTAACACGTTTATAGTCAATATGCTTGCTTAATTTAGTCTTAAGGTATATGTAGCGTCAAATAAAGCGCTGCATCTATCGTTTTCCAAGGGGGGCATGGTCGCCTCGGCTGGCTAGAATTCTTGTGGCAATGGCCCTTACTGTGCCGTGTGTGAGCGCGTGGCCGATGGCTTCTTCTTTATTGAGTAGGCGCTGTTGGTCTTTATGGGATTTTGGTGGTGGCTGCCTTCCAAGTATACGGCCGCGTAGAGTAAAGTAGGGAACCCCGTGCATATCGGCGGCACGATGCAGAGATTTCCCTGCAAGTACTGCCTCGATAGCATCTTGTACATGCTCCTCTGTGTAGGTACGGGCTATGACGAGCTTCCTGCATAAAGAAGTAAAAAAAAGGACCTAGAAATGAGGTTGTGGGAGGGAAAAAAGGAAACGTAGGCATCTTCGGAACCAGGGTTTTGTATGGGGAGCCGTAGGGTTATCTGTGGAGGTTGGTGGAAAAAGGGGCTTCAAAAAGGTATAATTTCCATGGTTCGGGGTGGGCGAGCCATGTCCCAGTAGTCCAACTTATCGAAGAAATATTCCTATGCAGGGAATATTTCGCCGTTCGGCTCTGGAAATACATTTTCACTCAAGAAGTGAGCGGAGGGTCCTGTTTGCTTGTTCCTTAAGCACCCCTCTCCTCAAGCTTCGCTTTCAGAGGTTGCATTCTCCGGCTTCGGGTTTTGGTCGATATATAAGTGTGCCCACAGCCAATCATATGGCATTGGAGAGAAGCAGGGCTTCTGGCTGTGTGATAGCAGTGATGATAAGAGCACAGTGGGAAGTGGGCAGATGGCAGATCCTGCGGTCGAGGTTTGTAGGATATAAGAGGAAAGATGAAGGTGAAAACGATTCCACCTGGGTAGAGGGCAGTCATTTCACCAGCCATAAACTCACCACTCAATGGCCCGCATCGTAGAAAACAAGGTGTGGAGATGCGTTATATGGGCATAAATAACCATTTTGGGACTTGGTTGGAATCACCGAGATCCTAAGACCAGACTAAGAGAAAGGGTTTTTAGCATCAGAAAGCAACAGATACACAGAGACAGCCACCAAGTCATGAATAAAACATAATACCAGAAGGCACATGATGCCAGAAAGCAAACAAAGACCAAGATTTAATCCATCTACGTAATGAACTAGAGACTGAGTTATGATCTACCCTTACGATTGGAAAAAAATATGATACATGAAAAAAGACCACTGCACATCTTTGCAAGAAACATGGCAATGGCAATGACAATGACAGCGCTGTACGAAGAATGCCCAGCCTCAACCCAGCCTCCCCCTTTTGTTGAAAACGAAGTAAAGCAAGAACCAATAAAAAATGGCATCATCCCGTATTCCTACTCATGTGCTTGTCCACCCAAATGCCATCCACCCAAAGTAACCGACGCAATGTCAACTGACACACAATACCTCTGATCTTCTCTCTTCACCAAAAGCTGCACCATCCTATGTAGTGTTGGCAGAGATTCTCGAGTTTGGTCGCCTCTACTATCAGCTTGTTAACCTGATCCGTTACGATAAGCTCCTCCTCTGGTTTGAAGTCCCGGCCAGTGAGCTTCTGCTGAACGCGGTCAAGCACTTCGACTGCCCGGGCGTTTTGCACCTCAGCCATCTCAGTCGCAACGTTGGGACCGCCGTTGGGCATGCTTGAAGGCGGTGCGGCTGACGAGTTGGTCCGCGCCCGTCCTCTTGCGCCTGGTGGTGCTCCTGTCATGGTATCCATACCCATTCCCTGGGCAGCCATGAGTTGGGTCGGAGCAAGGGGGGCATCCAGGATTGATGGCCGACGAGCGCGTACCCCCTGAGGCCCGGCAAGGGCCTGCTCTCTCTCTGAAGTGAAGTTTGGTCCAGCGGGGCTGGCAGGGTTTGTGAGACGCCATGTTAACAATGGGTCATGAATGAACTAGTGCCATACGTCAGTACCAAACATTAGCACGATGGGGACCCGTTAGACTTACTGCTTCGAGAACTGCCATGACACTTTCCTTATTGTCACGCAATACCCTCATGACGTGTTCACATGTAGTGCGGAAACTGCCTTCTATGTTGCTGACTTCCATGGCATATGTAAGCATGCGTGTTAATCTGAAAGGCACTCTCTCAGGATATTTCTCGCGCTTCATTGCCACTTCGAAGCAGTCACCAAAATCGATGTGGATAATCTTGCCCGTGATTCTATCCAACATCAAGTTGCTAGGATGTCTGTCACCCAAGCCGAGAATGTATCCGACCATCGACATGACACCTAGAGACCGGGTGTAGTTGGTTCTCCTCTCGAGCCATGCCTCCGAGCTCTTGCTCTTTAACCAAAGAACTCGGTACAAGTCCTGACCAGTGGTGTTATCAAGGGCATAGCCAAACACCTCAACCTTCTGCATAAGCGTAAGATTGTCGTAATCCGGCGCCATCTGCAGCATGATACGGTGCTCAATGTTGAGGAGAATCTTTCTCGACTCTCTGTAGTCCCTGATAAGTTGATGGATCGTGTCGCTGTTGGGCACCCAGCCGAGCAGACCGGAGTTCTGAGACAAAGGAATGGCAGGGTATCGCTGGATGTTGAGATGTCGCTTGTAGCACTCTGAATCGTTGGCAAGGAGAGTATTGCAGAGACCAAAGAGCTGCATGACACGCTCATCTTGTCTGATATCCTCGTGGCCCTTGAGCAAAAAGGTGTACGTCTTACCGTCGCTACCCATAATGTCAAGCTTTCTCGGACGCTGCTTGCTGCTGATGACGGAGAATGTGCCATCAAATGACATGATCCTAACAATGTCTGAGCCGCTGCGATATGTTCCCGGCACCGCAAGCTCAAGGTCTCTGGCGCGCAAGAGGTCGGGCGAACAGTATGTCAGCTCAAGCGATGTCAACTGCGGCAGCTGCCTAGAAATGCGGCGGAAGACAGTGTAGTAGAGATCCCACGCCATGTTAAGATCATTGACGTCCTGGGTGGTTTGGTAGTTTCGGCACCAGTCGCGAGCGTCGCCCAACTCACGACCAAAGGTCTGGGTGAACGACACCTCTCTAAGGGTCTCTGGCCCCTTTTCAAGCAGCTCGTGAAGAGGTTCAAGAGCCTCGAACATGCCCTTGATGTTGTGATCGCCAAAGTAGAGTCTGGATGCCTCCTCAAGTCCCTCGTGCCAAAGTTCGTGCCACAATACTGCGACCCTGATAAGCTCGCGGCTCACAATTTCGGCTTGTTCCACCAGCTTATAACTGTGTTGGCGCATGTTCTCCATGATCAGACTGGCAGTCTTCGATCGTCGGGTGCTTTGCCTAGATTTCATCGCGACTGTCAACGGGTAGACTAGGGCCTGTGGATGTGCGCGTCCAACGTCGGACAAAAGCGCGTGGATGGATGCTTGGACCTTCTTGTTCGGCTGGTTGATGCGGGCGATAAGTTGAGGAATGACCTCGAGCCAAGTGTCAACGCTGACATGGCCGAAGCCCTCTGTGACGGTGTTGCCCACCTCAGGAGCACCTCCGTATGTGAGCCACAGGGTAAGAAGTCGTAGTGTATCCTGGAGGGAGCTGCCCGAGGACAGAGCAATCGACTCGAAAAAGCCTTGGACGGCCGGGACCACGTATTGAATGACCATGCTGGTGTCCACATCCTTGCGAGCAGCCAGAGCCTGGACAACTTCAAAATTGGCCAGTGCCCACGCGTGCCAGGCCTTGTACCACCGATGATGGTAGTATGTAGCCTTGTAGTAACAGGCAAGAATCTCCTTCCGGCGCGTATATTGCCAGTTGTCCTGACTAAGGGTGAGCATCCAGTCACCCTGACGCAGGTAGCACTTGGCAAGCAACACGGTTTGCTCAGTCCAGACGCGTTGGGCATCTGGGTTCATCAGGGCGCCATCATCGAACTCTGAAAAGCCCGTGGGCTGGTTCAAGCTGTCGATGGCTCCATTTCCATTTTGAGACGAGGCATTCAGCTGAAGCCTGGCAGCCTCTACTCGTTGGGCTGTCTCGTCGGTAAACTTGCGGAGACAGAACAAGGTCTTTTCGGCGATGGCGCGCTCCGTGTGTCGAACTGCCGGCTGCTGGCCCACTTCCCACTGGAACTTGAGAACCGCATACTGAATCAATGGCGGAAGGGGTTCCTCTTCCTCTTCCTCGTCATCCTCAACAACTTTTGGAGGCTTCTCGTGCCAATAGGGGATAGCCCATTCCAGCGAGGCTTCAGTTCCAATAAGCTGCTTCAATGACTTCTCGGCCAAGCCCATACGTCCAGACTTGCGACACAAGTTTGCAAACTTGGTCCACATGCGCATGTTCTCACGTGGAGTGAGGACAAGTGATCTCAGTCGGAGCATACGCTGCCAAACCTCGACGTTGCGTTGACATCCCTTGAGACGCGTCTCCCAGGTCGCTCGAAGAGCTGATTGCTTCTCGGGATCAGACTGCTTGTATAGGATGAGCTCTTCCAGCTCAGCTAACATCTGGACGCGCACAACGACTTGGTATGCCCGGTTGTAGGACTCGCTCACAAGGGCGCTGAGCTCGGTGTCCAGACCTTCTCGGGCTTGGTCAATGCAGGCCAGTGCTTCACGGAATTGGTTCCGGTGTAGGGATAGGATCGCGCCGAAGAAGGCGCGATCAGGTGAAAACCGCTTCATGATTTGTAAGTAATTGTCCATGCTATCCCACTTGCCGAGACCCCATGCGGCGGTGGTTGCCAGCGGCGCAATCCTCCGCTTGATGTCTTGTGACGAACTGTTCCAAGCTTTGCTGGCAAGACTTGACAGGGAATCCCACTCGCCCAGTGCGTGGTAGCAGCGCATCTTGCCCATGATGATTTCAATGGGGGTTGGTTGGTCGTCCGGGATTTCCCGTTCTCTCTGGCAATAAAAGTTGAGAGCCTCATCCCAGCGCTCAAGTTTCTCGAACCAACTCTCCCGCAGCTGAATTCCGTCCTTGTAAGCCTTAACTTTACGAAGAATACCGATGGCAGCGTCGGACTGTTGGAGTTGATTGTTGATAACGATGAGCGCCTCCACGGCATGACTGTTGTGGTCTTGAAGGAACTCGAGCTCTTTGTAGTGTAGAGCTTTCGCATAAGCATGGCATCTCGCCGCCTCACGGCCGAGAACCCGAATGTCGATGGGAAGAGCCTTGTCATCATGCTCCATGAACTCAGCGAGGTTGAGTAGGAGGCCCAAGAGGTCAGGGGGGACATTCTCCGATTTGATAGTGTTCTCAATGTTCGTGATCAGTTCCTCCTGGAATTGTTCGTATAATTCACTCCAGCAGGATACAAAGGCTGAGTTGAAAAGCTCTCGTGCCAAGGGTTGATAGTTGCTTGCCAAGCTCGCACAGGCTCGGAGTGAATGATTAGGAGACTCGGTGAGCAGAGTCGTGCTGAACTTGCGGAACCACTCGTGCCAATCATCCTTTGTCGATTTACCCCTGGTCTCCCAGGCGTGCTTCAGGTGCAACGCATTCATCTCGAGTTTCTTTGGCGGGCTGTTCTCGGCCGCGTGTGGCTCGGATGCGTTGTCCTCGAACCGCGGGGCGAGATTAGGTGGCAGGGCCTCGCCCTTCTTGAGTTTCTCTACCGCCTTGTCATAGTTCGAATGCTGGATACCGTACATGGATATGGCCTTGTCGACGGTATGTTCAAAATGCAGGTAGTCTCGTCCAAGTTGGAGCATTAGAGCGCACAGTGTGTCTAGAGCAGCCACGCGGAGGCTAGGCTCATGGCTAGAGAGTGCACGAGTGAGCGGGTGGATGATCTTAGACGCATAGTCGTTGAGGTTGACCATGCCCGAAAGCTTCCCGATGGTCTCGATGGCAAGCTTGCGCAGAAACATGGGCTGGGCTGCGTTGTCAAACAGACGCACCAATACCGGGATTATCAGGTGCATGTATTCTTCTGCGCTTGCGCCGAAGACGAGGAAAGCATGGAAGATCTTCTCAGTCGGCTGGCGCTTCGTCGACGTATCCTTCTCCAGTAGGCTGAGCATCATCGGGAGCAGACTTGCTAGGTAGACCTTGAACTCGCCCTCGAGTGAGCGAGCGATCGATTCGATCAAGGACATAATGGTCGTCTGGAGGGAAAAGCTCGTGTTCCAGTATTCCTGGAGGACCTCAATAATGTCTGGGAGGTAGACACGAATGTGCTGGCGCACAATGCCGACGAGTCTGCCAAGATGACTGAAATAAAAGTCAAGGCGAGTCTGACTCGATGCCCTGATGACGGAGATAAAGGCGGGCACTACCCGGTCGAGGAACTGAACGCACTTGAGACCTAGAGTGATAAAGATGGTCATGATAGCATCAACCACGTTGCCATGCCACTGCAACAAAGACTGGTCCTTGAGGATCTGCAATAGGGCATTAATCACAACCGTTGGGTAGTAGTCCTCCTGTGATGGGGTTAGGCCGCTCATCATGAGGGAAACATCAGTTTGCTGGGTAGCTTCGGATTGGCGTTGCGCCTCTGGTGCACGATCTTCGACCTGCTGTATTTTGTTTATTTTAGCATCTATCTTCACCTTGGGTCTGGGGGGGAGCTGCTCGATCTCGTCGAAGGAGCAGCAGATTGGACTAATCAGGAGATCTGCATTTGATGCCTTGTCTTCATCGTCTGAGTCCTCCGCCGAATTGGGAATGGCGGACGACATAGCTGTGAAGTATGCCTGATGAGAGGGGATAAAAGAACAGGTGCGCTGTACCTGATATTTGTATGGGTCTAGTGCACCCAAAATGCCAATGACCTTGATAGTTTCTTGTCGCAGGGCACCGTGTTGCGGCTCACCACGGATTATGGACTGCAATATCTCAAGCAGCTCGGGGTAATCGATGTAGGGCGCAATAACATAGCCGGTATTGCTAGCTAGTTGACCGAGGGTGTGGAGGGCGGCTTCGCGTTTAATCGGGGCACTCTGGTCCTGGAGGGCGTCAATGATGATGGGCATGAGCTTCGTCCTGTATCCAAGCATTTCTTCCCCGCCAACTGTGCACAACTCGCCGAGGGCCTGAAGGACGGTTGCTGCGACGGAGGGTGTCGGATCCCGGGACTTGGGGAGAAGCACTTCAACTATCGAGTTGACGTAGGGCTTGACGAGTTCTCGGGCATGTTGTGTTAGTAAACCGAGAAGCTTGGCGCTCTCTTCCTTTTGCCTTGCCACATCGGTATATTCCAACTCGGTTAGCATCTGAATGATTGTCTTTCGCAACTGTGGAATGACATAGGCTGGGTTGTGACGGGCCAGGCGTCCAATGATGGACACGGCCACCTCCCTGACGGCGAAGTACTCGTCGTGGAGGGCAAAGAATAGAGTACGGATGTTCTCGGCTTTGGCGAGGTGCTGGTCAAACCGCTCATCGAGAGCTGCGAGGACAACTCGTCGTATTTTAGGTTCCGGGTCAGAGACACCTACGGTCATCAATCTCTCTATGACATCGGAAACGACCTGAAGTGCGTGATAGCTTGTCTGGTTAACGATAGGATCGCTGACATAGAGCTGGCAACAAGTGAGAGCTGCAGCCTCGCGAGTTTCGGGGTCGTCATCTTCAACATATTTGATGGCAACCTCACGAACGAACTCGTTCAAGACATGGCCTGAAAAGTCAAAACTGCCCAAAGTGTTCAGGGCGAGCTTCACTTCAGCCTTGGTGCGCTCATGGGCAAGTGGATCTTTGGGGTCCTTGGGGACATGGGGAATAGAGGCAAGAGAGTTTGGATGAGGAGCTCCTAGTGGCTTGAAGGGCTCACCACAGAGTACTTTACTCAGCATGTCCAACAGTCGCTCCTGGATAATTGGCTTGATTGGAGGAATGTAGAAGGCCATATCGACAAGCGCCTGTGTTAGCTTAGGTGTAAGCTCGCAAGAAAAGATTGGGTCGAGAAGTGCATCCATGTACTTGGTGAGGGTCTGGCCCACGGCCACGGCCAGCCGGCTGATGCAGTCGAATACAGAATCAACAGAGCCCCTCTTGCGATTTTGTGCACTGAGACCCTCACGAATATGAATCAAGATTCCATCCAGGTATGGGGAAATGGAGCTCTTGACCGAGTTGGCGATGTTGCCGATGGCGAGGAAGGCATCATTCCGTTCCTTGTCCTTCTTCAACATGTTGGAGAGGTACACCATGGCTCTGTGCAGACAGGTGTTGGAAAATTCAACGGGCGCGTAATTTGCGAGTTCGGGAATGAGAAGCACGACCGTCTTGCGGATGGCAGTGTCACGGGCGTCTTTGTGAATGAAGACGATCTCGGAGACTTGTGAATAATGGGCGTGCATATACATGCCACCCTGTTCGAGGAGCTCCTTGAAGACAAGGAGCGAGGCATGGATATGTTCGACTGTGTTGACCTTGAGACCCTTGGTAGCCTCGGCGAGCATCTTATCCATCCAATCCTTTTTCATGTCCTGATCTCGTTCCCGGATGATCTTGAAGCAGGCGTTGACCGTCTCACTGGACGTCGCGCGGATTAGAAGGCGGGGATCTCGCAAGCCGATCCAGATCTGGTCGAATACGTAGTTCATGTATGGATACATGAGCGTTGGCGCATTCCTGGCCAACTCGCGTAAGACCAGCACGGCGGCATATCGTCGTTCTTCAACTCGGTCCGACTGGAGCCACTCGAGGGAGGTTTGTACTTCGGCATCTACCAACTCGGAAATCAAGGAGCCGCCTGGTTTGCACAGTTTGCCCAACACCATGGCGGCCGCTTGCATAGGGTTTAGGTCTTTGCCTCGAAGTATCGTTCCGATGTAATTCTGAAAGCGGCTGCACTTGAGAGCCGGTTCGATGCCGTCGAAGTCGACCAGCGCATCCAAGAGGTAGACGCCACCCATGCGATCGTATGTATCGGCGCCCTGTATCAACGACATGGTTCTCTGGTTCACGCTGTCGAAGAAGCGTTGGAACTGTTCGGCACCCATCTCTACAAGCTTGTCAGTGTCTCTCCGATGTTGCTACCGCTGTCTGCTGAGAGTATATCAGCGGCTGCCGGGAGAAACGAACCTCGCTTTGCGACGTCGACCAGGTCCCGCACCTGGCGTGCCGCACGTTTTCTCTGATCCTCGCCATAGTTCCTACAAGAGAGAGTATATACGTTAGTCAAGAGATCCAAAGTAGTCCGCAAATGGAACGACTCGCCTGTTCTTGACTTCCTTGATATACAGGTCCAGCGCGGTGGCTGCCTGATCTTTGGGGATCGACATGTCGCCCAGCTGATATGATTGCTTCTCTGTCGTCGAGGGAAGCAGACAGCCTCGTCAAGCAAGCCCTATGATTGTCGTCGAAGACCCATAGTCCGCCGGAATGTACTGGTCAGATATTGGGTCCTGGATTCGGGGGTTGGGGACTGGCCGTTGAGTTTGCGTTGTAGATGTTGAGGTAGACGCGACTTGCTGCCGTAGCCGAGGCCGAGAGAGACGAGATGCACAGGTAAGAGACGGGAGCTCAGAGTTGGAGGGAAAAGCGGCGCCGTCTGTCGTCGCGGAATGCCTTCTCGAGATGACAGCTCTATGAATTTGAAATTGCCGCAGCAGGGTTGGTTAGGCCGGACCAACCGTAGGTATGGACTCCTCCTCCCTGCGTTATGGAAAGCGGGCGAGGTGGTGGATGTGGTGGGTGGTGGGTGGTGGTGGGTTGAAGCTCTGCAAAGGAATGGTGGATTGGATGCACCCGCTGTATTCTGCCTGACCAGCGCAAGCAGTTAAGCACTAATGCGTGCTAGGGCCCGTGGTAATGGACCTTGCCGAAACGGCTTGGCGGGACTGTCACGAGGCAATGACAGCACGGTGTGGGGCGAGGCAGTCTTGAGATGTCAGTGGGCGGATTTTAGGTTATCCAAACCTTATCTTTCCCATCGTCAACAACCTCACACTTGACAAAGTTCCCGTCTACCTCGGCACGAATCTTAAGCGGAAAAAATCCCCACGAAAAATATCAATAACAATAATAGCTTTCGATTATGGGGAATGACGGAGGCTCAATTCCCAAACGGCGGGAACTCGTCAAGTCTGCCGCGCGAACGCCGACAGTAAGCGAGCTCAAAGCAACTGCCCTCGAAAGCCTCAGTCATGCCTGGTCCTCCGACCCTCTCAGCTCAGACCCTCTCGACATGGAAAATGTTGTCTCAGACTGGCGCGGGCGTCTTTACAATTACGAGTCAATTCTCAAGGGCCTCGTGCCCGGCGAAAACAATGGCGATAGCGACGACGCGACACCCCCGGCGCTCGTAGATGGTGAGTTGCAAGAACTAAGCTTCGCATCAACGGGCATAAAATCACTTCGCGATATAGTCAGGCTCAAGATCAAACGATATGCGCCACCGGGTGGTAAAAAGGGAGAGGAGATCTGGGCCTGCCCGGTAACACTCAAGGAGCTGGGGGCATCAACAAAAGCTGTATACCTTGTCCCGTGTGGACATGTCTTTGCAGAGGTGGCAGTAAAACAAATCCAGGAAGAGGCTTGTCCTGAATGCAGTGAGGCGTTCAAAACACGGGACATCATTCCTATACTACCTTCCGACAAGGGCGACCTCGAAATGCTCACTGCGCGCCTCGACAGTCTGAAGAAGGAGGGTCTCACACATAGTCTGAAGAAGGACAAGAGCAACGGCAAAAAGAAGAAGCGAAAGGCCGACGAGGCAAATACAAACGGAGAGGAGGTTCAGGGAGCGCCAAAAACCGACAAGGTCAAAGAGTCCAGAAAAGAAAAGGATGCAAAGAATGCCCCGCATATCAACAACGCCATGACAGCCTCACTCACTGCCAAAGTCATGGCCGAACAGGAAGCGCGAAACAAACGCCGCAAGATGGCAGCAGCAGCAGAGATATGACGCTACTGTAACCCGGACCGAAGATTTCGTCTGATCCATTCTCTACAATGACCAGCCGCATAGACCACCGTGATGTGTTGACTTGAAATAAATCCGATGAATTTTTTACGTTTCTAGTTGTTCAAATATTGCTATACATATATACCCAAAATAAATACAGACTGCATAAACGCTTCGCCAAGATGACACAAATGATCTAGAGCTCATCCTTGGTGTTGACTCCTGGCTCATTGACGTCTTCGCAGGCAGCCGGCGTGCCAACCTCCATCTTGTAGACGCACTTCTCTGACTCGGAGACGCGCCAGAGCTCATCGGTCTCGGCACATGCGAGCCAGACATCGGTTCGTCTGTTGGGGCCGTTCCAGCATCCTTGACCGTTCTCATAACGCAGGACCAGGCGCTGGCCCTTACCAAGTCCCTTGCCATCGATCCGCTCTTCCTCATCGGCCTGTTCCTTGTCGATGCGAACAAAGTTACCCATGTTGGTGTTTCCGTGGCCCTTCTTGCTCTTCTGGGTGGTGCGGTCAAACCAGCAGAGCTCATACTCGTATTCGCCAGCATCGCGACTGATGCACTTGCTCTTGAGAGCACGGAAGATATCGTCCGGACCGTAATCCTTTTCGAGATCACGTTTCTCCTCCTCGACTGCCGATGTCTTGGATGCAAGATCATTGGTGGCAGACGTGACAGCATCCCTCGCGGCGGTAACTAGGCGGGACTCGGTGCCGGTGGTAGGGTTGTCGGCGAGGATACCATTCTGGATGGCCCAGGAGCGCAAGAGGTTAAGCTTGTCATGAACCCAGTCACGAGCAAATGATGGGAGGTAAGCCTCCAGGTTATACACTACTTGCGTTGTCAGCCATCATCTCCTTGTTGGCGTTGCCAATCAAAACTTACCAATGTCGGCATCGCTTGACTCGTCAGACTCAAACTCGGTCCAGTTGATGCCAGAAGTCTCGCCATCCTCCTTCAAGACCTCCAGGATGTCAGAATCGGCCAGATCCGACTTCTTCTCGCCCGTGTTGGAGGCAGCGTAGTCCTCCCAGCCCTTGACGGCCGCCTTGACACCTTCATCGTTGAAATTGGGATTATATTCCTCCTTGAGCTTGGAGAGAATGTCCTCTAACTGGTCGACCTTGTCCTGGAGGTCGTCGCGCTGATCCATGACCTTGTCCAACGTACTGCGAAGCTCAGAAACACGAGTTTTGGCCACGGCAACCAGGACACCAAGCTTGCCGCCCTTACCCACGCTCTTGACAACCTTGTTCTTTTCGGAACGTTCAACTTCCTCGAACTTGTGCTGGAGCTCCTCCTTCTTGGCCTCGAGGTCCTGGATTTCCTTGTTGAGGCTGACAATCTTTGCTTCCACCCTGCGGCGCAGTTCGCGAGCCTCCTTTACCAGTGTCCGTCTCCGCTTGGCCGACCTTTCTTTGCTTTGTCTGCGCTCCTCCTCGACGCGGCGATATTCCTTGCCAATGGCAGCGCATCTGTTCTCGCACTTGACTCCTCCAGCATGGGCAGCCTCATCGCTTCCGTCGCAACACAAATCGTGGTCGCATACGCCATCGTTGACGTACATGAAGGGGAGGTAGCTGCCGATATGACCCTCATTGGCGCACCAGAAGCCGGGGAGGGCAGCAGTGGTATTTGTAGTGCCCGTTACAGAGCCAGGTAGAGGCTGCTCGGGAGATAATGGGTCCAGGTGAGAGCAAGCAGCGGTTCCAGGTTCATCCGAGCCATCGGGGCAGTCGCACGAGTTATCATTGACCTGTGATGCCTTGAGGGTAATGGAGGGATTGCCAATGCATGTGAAGGTGGACTTGTTTTCGTAGAACTTGACGACTGTATATGACAAACAGTTGGGTCAATATGGTGGTGAGGTTTTGCTTGTTGTTGGGCTATAATCCACTTACACTCAGGTCCAACCCCTCGGGGCAAGCTCGCAGATGCAGCAAGACTGCCGTGAGCAAGGGCGCCCAAAAGCGCCAATGCGTCTGTACTTTTCATGATTTTTGGTTGTTTCTAAAAAAGACACCCACGCAAACCACCAATCTTTCCTGGAGGAAAAGGTTATTTCGTCGAAGGTTGCAAGCTTGGTTGCAAATTGCTGGCCGAACCGCCAACTCGAAACTGGGTGTGGCAGAATAACAGCTAACAAGGTCCCCCCCCCCGACAGGGGCATGCCGAAACACAGGACAGCTGTCAATTGGCGTCACGTGAAAATAGCCTGGAATAACAGCCGGGACAGGGGTTTGAGTTGAATGTGGGGACCTACCGGACCCCACCAAAAAAGAGCCCAAATTCCAACTGCCCCTCCATGAACTTGTCTAGATGCATGTATGTAGATGTCCATGAAGACCTCCCTAATCATCCGCCGCAATGACTCCCTCTTCCGGAGATGACCTCGAGGCACTCAACACAGCCGTTTCCAATGCCATTTTATTGATCGACCAACTCGAACCCGTCGTCTCGGGTGTCGGTACTCGATCCGCCGAAGCAGCAGAGGAGCTAACGGGCACCGGCCCCCTCGATGCGCTCGCTCTAGCAAACGACTCGGCAACTCTCATCAGAGCTCACGCGACCAAGATTTCACTTCTCATCATCAACGAGCCATTCACACCAACAGCTATCACCAAAGTCCTCCGAGAACTTGTGGGGGGACCAGTGCCTGGACTGGCTGCTGCTGCTCAAGTTTGCACGGCAGAGCGCTATACTCAGGTTATTCGACAAGATCTGTCCTGGAAGATCAGTCGGGTACTCAAAGAGTTGAAGGAGCTGCTCTCTCGCATTCCCAAGGATGGCAAGATTCTAGTCGACCGCAAGAAAAATGCAGGGGCAGGAGCCGCGGGCGGAAAAGGAAGCATTGCGACCACGGCTGTTTTATGGGCTGCTTGCGATGACTTGACGGCATTTGCTAAACGGGGCTTTGCTGGCAACTTGGTATACAAGGCGGATCAGCTCCGGGACACACTGAAAGACGTGATGGAAGAGCTTAAGGAGTGGGGCGAGGAGACAGGCAATGATGATTATGATGATGAGGAGGATGAGGATGATGATGGTGTCGCTGAAGTTACCTCTGGTCTCCAATCCGCCTCAATATCCAGCACCCAGGACACCCAAGCCATGCTAGACGATCTGATGAGCTCGCAACAATACATTCCGCGCGACGACCCAGACAAAATTAGGGACCGACTCGAGTCCTGCATCCAGAGGCTCCGCCTAACGACCCTTCTCTACCAAGCTGCTGGAAAACGCAGGTTAAAACCCTTACCTCATGTACCACCAACTTCCGACACAAACATACCTGCTCGCCTGGACGAGGTCTTTACAATTCTGAAGAGGATACCGGACAGATTCAACAATCTGGCCATGGCTTTTTACGAGCTCGATCCGGTCGAGATTGATCAGCTTATGGACCAGTGCTTCTTTGACGCGTTTGCGGCTTCGGAGCTGTTGGTGAAGCCATGGGTTGGGCAGAAGGATGAGTTTACTAATTGGGCCTTGCGCTTTCAGGTAGAGATTAAGAAAGGCTGAAGTACCCCCATTTTCTCTGCTACCGTATACCTTTACACCACTAGCATGCTCGTTCAGTGACAATTCTGCGCTTAAGCTTGATGCTTTACAGCCTAGTGCTGTATCCAGCTGCAAGAAACTGCCGGCCGCTTAGAGTACCTTGCATTCGCGGTCGCCCTGAGGGTCGGATTTAGCAAATCTGAGTGACTTTTAACTTTGAAAAATTGATCACTTGAACTCTTACCAAAATGGCAGCCAGCATGGGAACCTGTACAATGAGATCTGTCAATGTTGATTTTCTATGCAGGTGGGCAGAAAAATGAGATGGGCAAGCCGAGGCCTGAATCATAATATTTAGATCTGAGATTGTTGCACTGGAGCGAGACTCTGAATGGGTTAATAACTTGACTTAGCTACCAAGGGGAACGACCGTTCACTCAAGATGTATGCCAAATAAAGGTCATTTAACCCAATCACCTCCGTGCTCCCGATAAAGTTGATAGTTGTCTCCCCTATTTGGGTACATTGATGTGCACGATACTTCCGCCATATCATGATTTAGCCATCGATGTTAAGGCTCGAGCCTGTGACTTATAACCTCTGAAATCGTCTAAACTCGTCACTTTGTAAAATTGTCAGAACGGCCTGCAAAAAGAAGCGTCATCTGTTGTTGTCATCTGTTGCTCTAGAGATTATGTAAATATTGACCACAAGTTGGCCCACGTTAACCCCATGAGGTAGCTGAGAATGCACAAAAGGAGTGCCCAAACCGATCAATTAGTAATGTGGGTCGGGGAATAAAATATGTATCCCTCCTGACAGGGTTAATCGAAGGCAAGGAGTCTTCGCCGTCCTTATGCTGAGAGAGATAGGTATGGTGGCGAGTTCGACCCCTAGAAGTCTTGGCAGGGGCTGATGATAAGTAAACAATGGAAATAATCCGACAAAGGCCATTCAAACATTCAAGCTGACCAGAATTGCCTTGGATACTATTTTATCATGCAGTTTGAAGGAGTGTGAGCTTCAAGTCCTATCTTTCGAGCACGTTGGGTCTGAGAATGGTGTCATGGGGTCCGTTGGAATCGGCATCGAGTCTTGTGTTTGCAGTGTCTGCCGTAGAACTTGTATTTGATAGTGTGCTGTTACAGTTTCTTGACCGACGCTGCTACCATGAGCCAGTGACTGAATCCATGGCCGGCAGCAGCAAAGTTATAAATTTGAAAACATGACATTGAAGTCCCGCACCTGCCCAGTTTCCCAACGTAGACAGCCTGCCACCCACCCAGGGCACCTGCACTTGGGTGCTCTTTCTCGAGTACCAGAGGCTGAACCTCGCTTCCTCATTTCAACCTGCCTCACTGCACCGCATTGCTTCGCGGCCCTGGCCTTTCGACCCCCGCCATTCCTCGGCGCGCTTAGTCGGCGACAACATCAATCGCATCGCGAGATTGGCTAGAAATTTCTCGATGATTAAGCGGGCCAAGTTGCCATCATGAATTTCTCGACTGAAAAGCCTGCGGTTGCGTTGCGACTGCAAGATTTTAATCTCGAAGGAAGCTCAGTTGTGGCGTTCAGGTCAAAAACGAAACCATTAACAGCACCACAACCGTTGCGATCGTCTTCGCCATCTGAGTTCCTCGAACCGGATTCTACTGTTTCTCATCTTAACCCTTCTCCTCAGATTGTCTCAATTTATCCCACGAGCGATCAAGTCATTCTTTCACCGTCTCCTCTTCGAGCTCCAGCTTGGTTTACTGGAAATTTATTCCCCAGCAGCTGGCCATTCCCAAAGAGTGAAGTTTTACCTCAGCAGTAAGTAGCAATAGGACCTGACAGAGGCGGAATATATGTCTTGAATAAATAACTGACTATGCGAAAGCGACGACGAGGGGATCGAAATCATGGAGCACAGTGATGGCAGCGCGAGAAGCGATGGTTTCAAGCCGTTGGACGACAGTCCTCCCAGATCCAGAAGCCGTACCAGCTCTCGTCTGAGTCGTCTCCTGGGATTCTCAGGCGCAGAAAGCTCTGGCACTGTTGAAGATTCCGGTACAGAGGCTGATAGCTCTACCACTGTTGGCCCTTGTTCGGTAGATCGTGGCTCTACCGCTGGGGCCAGTGGATTGTTCGATCCCGACGACGACCACATTCCTCTTCGTTCTTCTACCCGGATGCCCGCTGAGTATGACGAGTCTACTGCCATTGCCAGCCTCGGTACTGATACTTTTGGTCGTTCCACCACAAAGCGGCGGCCTTCAATTATTGATGGCGCATCCGCGACGCATGGATTCTCTATTACCGCTCCTCGCCGTCCTTCCACTCCTGCCCACAGCTCTAACCCTCCCGATGGCGATTCCACCACCATCTCCGGTCGCTCTACTACGGTTCCTCGCTCGCCTATTGGTCATGGTACTACTTTTGGCGCATCATTCGGGACTGATGGCGATTACCATCCTCCCCGTCATCCGTCAGCTGTAGCGCATAACCCTCCTCCCCTCAACGACGATTTCTTTACCACCTCTGGTCGCTTTGCCGCAGCTGGTCGCCCTTCCGTAGCGCCCACGACTGACGCGAGCTCCGTTTCCACTGCTTACGGCCCTTCTTGTGCTGGGCGTAACTCTACTCCTACTAAAGGTGATTATGCGACAGTGGTTAGCCGTGACGGAGTTGATACTGCTCATCTCATCTCCACGGACCGTCGCGGTTCTGCAGCTGCTGGATCGTCTGATGACAACCATTCCACACTTCCTCGTCGTCAGTCTGCCACTCGACGCAGTACTAACTCCAATGATCATCGAGCTCTCAGTGATGGCATGTTGACCAGTGCTGGCGACTGGGGCCCAACTACTCTTGGTCGTTCTATCAATTCTCAGAATTCTACAGCTGACGGTGCCCTTGGGACTCATCCAATTTTCCGTACTGTTCACTCGTCGGATGATACGGAACAATCTGCAGCGCACCAAACCTTTTCAACCGATGACGGACCAGAGCTCACTCCTACTATCCCTGACAATTCCACCGCTTCTCGACATTCCAGAGCTAATAGCGCTTCTAATAACGTTAGAGAAGGCAGCACTACTGGCCGTTCCACCATTCGTCGAGCTTCAGCAACTGATGGAGGGGTCCTTACTACTCGCGAGTCTACAGTTCCCAGTAACTCAACTACTTATCAACATTCTCGGGCAAGTAATGAGTTCACCATCTTTGGAACAGTTGGCGCTTATAATAACCCTATGAGGGGTTTTAGTCGATCCCTTACTCACCGTGCTTCTGCGACTAATATCAGTCCCAACAATTCTGAGCGCAATACTAGCTGCTGGATTTCTGTCTCTGCAGGTGAGCGCTCTGCGACTAGTTCGTCTGCTACTCGTCGCGTGTCTGGAACCGATGCTAGATCTATCGCTCCCGAGGACACTGCCACCTTGACTACTCGCCGTTATATCACCGAGCGGGATCCTTCTGAGCGCACAGTTAATGTTGTCGGTTCTTCCTGCATTCCTGGTCCTCCCAGAGCATATCGCGACCTTGCGACTGCTGGCGAATCTACCGAATCTGAGCGCATTCCCACCAACCGTCGTTTGATCCGTCATCAGGATTCTACTCCGACCAATCTTGGTTCCTCAACTACTATCCCCGGTCGCTTCCCTCGAGATAGCGGGCCAATCACCCAGACCAAGCCAACCATCACCCGCGGTCCTACCTCTAATCCACATGGCATCTCGCTTCAAGCTGATGGAAAGGAAACTCTCGAGGATGATGAGCTCTTTGTAGTTGGAAGCACATCGTCAGATGATGGTACGGAATCTGTGACCCCTGCCACTGCCGAGGTCGTGGCTCCTCGCCGCAGTGTTGCTGGCACTTCTAGAACGGGTATGTTTGTTACCCTCGAAGTCGAGGAATGAAAAAACGTGTATCACTAACAAAACAAACAGTCGCTGAACCCTCCAATGCCGCCGCCAGCCAATACAGACCTGCTCTGGAGAGGCTGAGTGAGGACCCAGAGCCTCCAACTCCCTCTCGTTTTGTTGGCTGCCACGCCGAACTGCGCCGGGTATGTCGGATTTCTTTTGTTCGCCGCTTAAATCATGTGCTAACTAGTAACCAGGCCTTGGACACACTCAGCCATGTCCAAGGAACCGAGATCACCGAGGAGGACAGGCGGTACCTGTCTTTGGACACTTCTGCTCCTCCCGGCTCTTCCAGCATCCCTCTCGCCGACATGACGGGAACAAAGGGGAAGTCTGGAAGAGGGATCTCAGGGAGGGAGGGTTTGATCGCCTCCCGCCCGCGCGCACCCACCACCGCCACCACCTGCCCAGCCGCATCCGGGCCGGCTCAGCCAACGTCTCCCGTCGTCATCCGACACGGGTCCCTTCCCCTTCTCGCGAGGGGGGAGCCGGCCACAGCGGCCAACAACACTGATCTCTTCCCCCCGAGGGAGATCAGAGCGCTGTGGCCGGGCATCGACCGGATGCGGAACCTCTCGCTGGCGATGCTGGCACTCACCGGGATCATGCTCCTGAGCCTAGTCTCGAGCATCTCGGTGGTGCTTAAAGGCAACGCCGACGGCGTAGAGGCGGGCAACTGGTTGGTGGTGTGGGCGACCCTCAGCGGCGCCTTTTTCGTCTCGTCGGGCTTGGGTCTGGCTGTCGCCGTTTGGCGATATGTCCAGACCTGCCGGAGGGCGGAGGAAGGTGAAGGGTGGTTTACCGCCCGACGCCTGGAGGGGAGGCCGCTTCCTCCCACTCCGCTTCCTCCGACTCCTCCGGCTGCTGCGACTCCTCCCGAGGCCGAGCTTGCGGTCTCTGACCAGGATCGCGCCGAGGGCGGCAGGGTCGAGACTTTGGTCTCCCCTGCCGGAGAGGGTGAAGACAAGGCTTTGCCTCGGGCCGACACTCAGGCCAGCATCCTTACGGTGCTGTGCGCTGCGGTGACCGAGGGCTATAGCCCCCTCTCGGAGGAGCAGCAGATTGCCCCCGTCCTCTCTTCTCTCCCTGCCACGGTCGTGTCTGAGGCGGTCGAGGAAGAGGAGGACGTCGAGATGTTTTAGGCGTCCGCTGTGTGTGGTCGGTTCGGTTTTGTGGCGTGGACGAAGGCCGTCCAATTTTGGACGAGGTTGGAAAGGAGGGAGAAGTAAAGGGTGAAATTCCCCTTGTATAAGGGATGACAGGATTTGGTTTTGTTTTCCTTATTTTTTTTCTTCTTTTCTTTTCTTTTTCTTTTTTTCTTGTTAGTTTATACACGAGAGGATGAGGAACGATACCCTAGGGGCGTTTTTTGGGGCTGGGATGGGTGGAAATTTGTTTGTTTTGTTTGGAGGAATCTTTTTCTTTTCTTTTTTCCCTTTGTTCTTTTTTTTATTGCAATCATTTTTTTGTACGAGAATAATAGAAAGAAAGACACTTTTTGTGTCCACTTCGTTGTCGTTGTTGTAAGTATCATGGAACTAAAGTGTGACTGTGACTGCATCTATCGCTCTCAAGTATGAAAGACTTGCCATGGGGATCATATTGCAGGTTTGTTTGGTTAAGAGGACACTGCTCAGAAACAGGATCATAACGATCCACAATACGTCACATTAAATTGCTCTGGCCATCCTGGCTTTGTTCTCTCTGTACCTCTTCTCCTTGCTTGCCGTCTTCCTCCTCTTTCTCCACGACCTGTTAAGGTCTCCACGGTTCTCCCAGAACCACTTCTGGAAGTCACTTGTGGGCTTCTCACCATCAGCCTCGCCAAACTGGCTTACCGAGGCGTGGTCACCATCCTTCTGACTGTCTTCTTCATCCTCTTCGTCCTCTTCAATATCCTCATTGTGATCCTCCCAGGGCTTGAACCGACCGTTCTTCGGGAATGCCGTGTCTGGCGTAGGCGCAGCACTTCTAATGCCGCGCAACTCAAAATCTTGTCGGGTAAAGGGGGTCATGGGAATCTTCACACCGTTGGCAGCTTCAACCCCATCATCCTCCTCCTCCTCCTCCTCCTCCTCCTCCTCAATGTCGTCATCTCCGCCACCACCAAAGAAGCTGAAACTTTTGGCTTCAGGTGTCGACTCAGCAACCTGTTCGTCCGGGTTCTTTGGGCGCTTATATAGAGCCTCAAGCGGATGCACAACCTTGTGCTGACCTGGAGTTGTGGGAGGTATCTTGATGGCTAGGTTCTTGACTGAACCTGAAGATTTGGGTCTGGGCGAACCAGATTCGGGAACTAATGGGGATGGGGATGGGGGGTTCGCTGCTGAATCAGGGTTCCGTAGAGCAGATTTGGGAGCTGGCGTAGCTTTCTCGACGGAAGGAACAGCGACGGGGCTTGCAGGCTCGCTCTTGCTCTCGCTCACGCTCGCAGATTCCTCATCGCTGTCACTGCTATCGCTACTATCGTTGCTGCCCGAGTCGCTCTCCTCCTTTTCCTCAATCACTGGTTTGGAGGCCTGCTTTTCTGTCTTCTTCTTCTTCGACTTGATCTTGTACACCGGAGGCGGGGGCCGTGACTTGACAGCCTCTACTACATTGCCATCCTCATCAACCCAACCCTTGTCCTCAACGTATTCCAGCTGAGGTTGTGGCGCAGAAGAGGAAGCAGTTGTAGTCTTGAGGAACGTCGGGAATTTTGTAGTATTTTCGAACTCGTGGATGACAGTCTCTCTTACACTCCCCTTCTTCTTTTTCTTGGCCAGCTTGGCTTCGTCAACCGCATTTGGTGGAAGAACCGTCTTGACCAAGCACTCGGCATGGTCTGTGTACTTGGACCGCTCCTGCTTCTTGGACTTCTTTTCCTTCTTGTCTTTTTTGTCCTTCTTTGAGCGCTTCTTTTCGGGCTCATCGGCGGTTGTCCATCCTCGTTTGACCTTGCGGTCGTTCTCCAGGGCGACACCGCTGATCTCTTCGGCCTCACGCTTGCGCTTCTTCCTCTCCTCTTTACTTGGGCGAGTATCTTCCTTCTCCTTCTTGGAGGACTCGTCTTTTTTCCCCTTCTTGTCCTTGGCCATTGCGACGTCTTCTCCCAGAGGAGCAGGTACAGATGAAGTTCTGGCACCTTCGATGCGGATCTTAACGCCTTTCAGAGTGGCTCCGTTGAATTTTTTCTTGAGCTTTTCTGCGTCGTCTTTGGGGAGGTCGACAAAACCGTAGCGCTTCTCGGGGAAAGTTTCGAGGTTGTGGTAGGAGATGTTGCGAGCTCTGGGAAGAATAGACGCCGAGACGATGACTTTGAGGAGATCGGCGTCAAGCGGTGTTACATGAAGTCGCACATAGGCCGCTTGATCGGAAGAAGAATTGGAGGGTGATGCGCCGCCTTCTGTTGCCGTCATGGCCGTCGAGGGATCTTTGACGATTTGTCAACAGTTTGATACTTCTCCCAATTGGATGCGCTGCTGCTCTGGGCAAATCAATCCCATCCAAAATAATTTAGATGGAGCTCGACTCACCGCTTTCCCAAAATCCCAAACATGCGGGTCGGCTCGTTCTCACTGCCCAGCAGTAACAGTGGCACAGTTGACTGCACAGTGTGGCCTGCAAATTGTCTGTGCACTCTGGCTGCAAATTTGCCAAAGTGCACAGACCAGCTGACTGCCTATTTATTGGCAGCCTCCCTCCCCAATTTTCCATTTCCTTTTCTTCTTTTTTCTTCATACTTACCTTGTTCGAGCATTCCCAGCTCAAGATTTGGGAGTGCTAGAGTGATAGGCCTACATTGCACATCGTGGAGTCGGTCATTCTGAACTGTCCTTCGGGGCCGTTCCGGGCGAAATTTTTGATATTTACCACCCATCTTTTTCACTTTGATCACTGCTTTACGTGGTGACAATGGGAAGAAGTTTCCTAGTTTGCTTTTGCTCATGACGTTTTTGATGGTTTTGCGTGGAATGGCCACTGCTGCCAGTCGCGATCAGTTACTGACATTGAAATGCCATCCAGCTGCCAGTATCTCCATCAATTGCACTCTGATGCTGCCACTCTTGTGATTAATGACTGCTGTCCTCGCGACGGCAGACTTGACCGCGACGCGACTGCCTCCGAGGCAACTTTCCAGAGGACTCGGAGTCAACGCCACCTCGGTGGTGATGCTCAACTTAAATGTTGCGATCGCATCTCAACATGTGTGTTTTATTTAGTTTTTCCCAGCTAGTTGCAATCACTCAATTGTTTAAGCAAGCTACATCTTCCACTTCCATTTCTCCCAATCTGACCAATGATCTCAACCATCACGTTTGTAGGGCTGCTGCCATCGTGATGGTCTTGATTCTCGGTTGCGATGACGCGACTTCCTCTGGAGCAAGGTCTCCAGAGATTCCGGCAGTCGCCTGTAGCTACGATTATGAACTGGGAGGCACAGCTTGGTGATGTGATGAGGCTGAATTTATGACGGCAGCACTATCGTAGCAAGATCGCAACGGAGCATCTTTAACTTCCCATCCAGTTGCAATCGCTCAAGTGCTTGGACGAGCGGCATCATATTTAACTACTGCCATTCCCGTCTCCAGCTTCGCGAATATCCCCCAATGCTGAAAACCAGGAGATGTCTGTTGTTGTCATTGCGATGAGCTCCTTCCTCCATTTGTTTGCCCTAAACGCGACTTTATTTCCTCTGGAGAGAGACCTCTCCCGAGAGTTCGGAACCTCCATCCAACTGGAAGATGGAAGGCATCATGATCTCCCAACCTTGATGACGGTGGCGTACTATAACAATTTTGGAAGTTGCCAGGCATCCTCACATCATTTTTAAAACCTCCTATTCTTCTACAGCTCGCTCTCAACTCTCCTCCTCTTCCCAAATAATACCTGGTACCTCTTCAATTTCAACGCCATCCTTTTTGCTATCATTTTCTCCTGCCAAGATATTCCCAACCTGGCATCTCGATTCACCACATTCGTATTTGACATCGCTACTGTTTGCATTCCTGCCCTCATTCCCTGGCCGCTCTCTCAATCACTCGCCAGAAGATTTTCTCGACCTCTGTCGATCCCCCAACCCATCAACAACCACCCACATCCATTATGGCTAAGGAGACTTCCCACCCCGCCGTCTGCACCAAGCGGACTTCTGTCGACAAGACTGATGATGACGACAAGAAGACCAAGCCCATCTTCGTCATCAACGATGCCTCCCTTCCCACCGAATGTCGGGTCGCTCCCGTCGGAGACAACACCAAGGATGAGCCCTACGATAAGCCCGCCGACGACAAGCACCACCCTCTGAGCAAGACTGTCGACGGTGGCAACGATGACGATGACGATACACGTAAGCCTGAGGATGTCAAGAAGGCTGAGAAGGAGAAGAAACCTGATTGTGAGAAGAAGTCAGATTGTGACAAAAAGGATAAGCCTGTTGGCGACAAGGTCAAGTCCTCAGTGGAGGCCAAGTCATGCCCTTTGAGCAAGAGCGGAGATGGTGGGAATGACGATGAGGACAAGGACGATAATTCTGAGTGCGAGAAGAAGAAGGCCGAATGCGAGAAGAAAAAAACCGAATGTGAGAAGAAGTCAGAGTGCGACAAGGAGAAGACACCAGCCGAGACCCTGCACTGCTCTTTCAGCAGGGCCGACTGCCCTCTCAGCAAGAGCGGAGACAGTTGTAATGATGATGAGGAGGTCAAGCCTGAGGAAGATGAGTCCAGTTGTGACAAGAAAGCTGAGGGTGAGAAGAAGGATAAGCCTGAATGTGAGAAGAAGGACAAGCCCAGGCGTGACACGGAGAAGCCCAAGAGCAAGCATTGCGAGGATCCCGAGAAGAGAAAGGACTGTGTCTAAACAATGAAGGTATCGTGGCTGAGCTGGCCTTGGCTACTTGAGGTTTTGGCATGATGTTGGTTGTTCTGTACTCTGAGACGCGAGAGGTCCTGTATGACAGTTGAGTCGATACCTACCTAGAACTCTATAATCATCACCCCTTCCTTTCTCTCCACCTAGGCTCTTTCTACCCAATGATATGCCCACCGCTAGCTGTTCAAGCAGTTATTTAACTATTTCAATGTGCTGCCACTATCTCCAGATCTCCAGTAGTCAAAAATGCCACACAAGCCGTCACTGTAAGCCGCAATGAGCCATTCCGGGCTCACCTGTCGCCACCTGCTTCCCATGACCCGTCCAATCTTCATATATCAATTCCAGCAGTCACAATATCGCGCGCACTGCCATTGGCGGTACATGGAACAGATTTCCCGATGTATTGAGCATACAGGCGATTTGCAAAGTACGAGTGCGATTCGAACCCGCGAAAATATCATTTATATACTAACAGAAGAAGAAAAAAAAGCAGCTAGACATAGTAAATGAAGAGCAATGTTGCAACGCAGAGAAATGACGATGAAAAACAGCGAACAACGAGCAACATGGAACACAAAGTAAAACCCTGATGGGGTTCTCATAGTCGGTTATCCAGATGAGGGTAGTCGGCGAGCTTTCGGTATAATAATTCGTTTCAAGTTTAGTAGTCTACTGGAGGCATTGTATGTTTGCTGTGTTTTTGATTTGTTCTGGGTGATGCAGATTTGTAGGGAGCAAGAACGGGGGACAATGATAAAAAAGGAAAAAGAGGCGGATAAAAGAAAGAAATAGAGGCAGAAGCAGTAGCAGGGAGGTTCGCTGATGGTGACGAGGAAGAAGATAGTGAAGTGGAGGTTATTTTGTATTTTCGAGCAAGTGGAATCATCCAGTTCTCAGGTGTTTTAACATCATTCATGATTGATATATATATCCTACAAAACCAAGAGAAATATCTGTACGTACATACATTATCTGAGAAGGGAGTAAAAAAAGACAGAGACCAGTAATACATATCCAAATGAAGAACCAAAAAAAGTACCTACACCGACGCCCCCTCGTGTTCTGCGTCTCCCAGCACACATCCAGCAGCGCCACCTCATGACAGAAGACGTCATCATCGCTGGCCAGAAGACTCGCGAACGTCACCTCCTGATGCCCTCCACCAGACATCGCCGCCCCACCTCATCAGCCTCTCGACTGCTGCAGTTGGTGTCACGGCCGGTCGGACGTCGAGGTAAAAGACTGGCTCGCCTGTGGGCTCGGGAGGGCCAGAGTAGAAGTCAATCACGTAACGGATTTCCTTCTTTTCGCCGTTGGTGTTGCGGGTTACGTACCAGTCGTGTCGGTCGAAGGGGGGTTCGGTTCTAAATAACAGACAATGTCAGCATTACACATTAAAACCAGAGACAGTTGGAGAGAGAAACTCACTCGAACTTGGAAGGATACACCTTGCCCAACATCTGCAGTATCGCTGCCTTGGGCGTCATCTCCTGCGGCCTACCCTGGAACCTAATCAAAGTAGGCTGTTCCTTCTGTCCACCCTCCTGAGCCTCGATCCTCCTCAATTCCAAGTTCGCATTCTCCTCTCCGCGCTTGCTGATATCCCAACCGCGCTTCAAACCGTGTCCGAACCTTCGCTCCCAGTCAACAATCTCCTGCCATGCTCCTTCGTTCAAGAAGTTGTGAACGGCTACCATGCTCTCCACCGCTGTGATGTCTGTGTCGGTATACCCCTTCCGCAGGAGAGCATTGTACATTTGTTGAGGGGAAGGATACTCCCAGTTTCCATCGCCTGTGCCCTTGGGGATTGAGGATTCGTCTCGTTCGGTCGGGAGGGCAACTGTCTGGTTGGCTGCTCGTTCCTGGGAGATGGAGTGGAACATGTAGTTGAGGGGATTGAGTTTTGACATGAGGGATTGTTCCTTCGGCGCTGCCGCGGCCGCGGACTCGCCATGGTTTACCGGGCAAGACGAAGAGGAGAGTGCTGCGTTTGTGGAGGGGTTACCGTGTGGAACGGGGCAGCCGGAGGCGGAAGGTGGGCTTGCCGGTGCTGGAGGAGGTGCGGGGGCAGCGGAGGAGAAGGCATCGATTGTTCGCTTGTTATGCATCGGGCAGCCCGCCTGGAACTGAGGTTAGATGGTATCTACATAAAGTGTGCATATAAACTATTGTTGGCTTGGAGAGCAGCTTACCGGAGGCTCGCCACCTAAACCATGAGGGTGAGGGGGCCTTGAAGCCGCAACCGAAGGAGTAGGAGCATCAGAAGTATCTGCCCAGAACCAGCCCATTTTGATATGTTCTTGTCTTTTTAGGTACGCCAAGTGACTCAAAATTGTAGATCGCACGCTGGGAAACGTTCAACGGCAGAGGAACGTCGATCGCTTGAATATGAGTGTCTTTCGATAAGGAAAAAAGATAGCCCCAAAATTATTTCTTAGAAACTTGATAAAAAAAACCGGCAAGGATGACGCGCAGTTTATCCTTCGATGCTGCAGCCGCCAAGCCGCCGCCCGCTTGCCCCACCAACGATCTAAGCGTCCCACAGCTTTCCATCCACTGATGAAGAGACGGGATCCAACCACAGGAATCAGATTACAGAGGGGTACCCACTGTGCCTCAGGAGTCAACGTTGAGTCCTGGGATCGACTGAACGGGTAAGAAAATGGAAATAATAAATATATAGGTAGTTCCTGAGTGTAGGTTATTGAAACAAATAGGTATACTGTAAAACATATGGTGTAGGCAGGTTTGCTTCCTTGTTGTAAATGTTCCTGATGCGCTCATGACTAGGCACTTCTGCACCCTCAAAGCTTGATCCCAGCATCCAAAACTCAAACACCAGTTCACAGCTTACACCATTGGTGAGAGGAGATCATATTTCACACATCGTTCCACCTGTTGAGGCACACTTATTAGCACAAGATTCACACCAAGCATCAACGATGACGGGCGACTCACATCTTCAATACTGGCCTGCATAAACCTTCTCGTCTCCAGACCAACCCAAACCATCAACATGGAGAAGTCTCCCTGCTTCATCATGTCCTTTCCACTCTGCGCACCAAGCTGTCTCAAAATCGGCAATGAGCTGCTGAGCAAGTCAAGATCAGGATCAAGACTTCGACCAATACCCTCAAGAAGGAAGATACTGATGACGACGTTGACAAAGTCTCCCTCGAGACGGACGTGATGTTGCCGTACCATCGCCAACACTTCTTGCAAGATGTCACCAATCTTGACATTTCCAAGGGCAAGCGTTCGACTCTTGACGCTCAGGACCAGATGCTGCATCTTCAAGGCGAATACTTCTTGATCCAAAACGGCATCGGGCTGGCGACACCGTTCACACATCAAGTGGCCAGCCTTGTATCCGTCAAATTCGGCAACAGCGCGGAAAAGATCGAGGAAGTTGCGTCGGTTCGTCTCATTGAGCTCCGTTACAAGGCCGGTATCAATGAAGATCAGCTGTGGTCGGTAACCCTCGCGATCCAGCTTCGCAAGCTCTCTAGTCCAGAGCTCCTTATTGCCCCTCAACGGCCGCAAGCGCGAGAGGACCTCCTCAGTCACATCCTGTTGCGGCCGTACCTTGGTGCTTCCATCACTTTGGCCCAGTCGCAAATTAGGCCTTTCCGACTCGTAAAAGCGCACCATAATATTGCCAGGATGCAAATCAGCGTGAACAAAGTTATCCAACAGGAGCATGCGCAAAAAGGCATCAAGTCCCTCCGATGCGATATCTCGCCGGAACACACCTCCACCGTTTGCCAAAAAGTCAGCCAGAGGAATGCCGCACGCAAATTCCTCAATCAGCACATTTCTCGTACAGAACTCTGTGTACGGGAATGGGAACCACGTCGTCTTTCTGTCCTTGAAGTTCTTGCGGAATATAGACAGATTTGCCGCCTCAATGCGCAGATCCAGCTGTAGCTTCATCATCTCTCCGAATTGCTCGACCTCGTCGGGAAGTGATAACCATTCGATGGTGGGTATTGCGTTAAGGGCTGATGCAAAGAACCACATGATGCGCAAGTCTCGCCGCACAGTGCGTTCCACTCCTGGATGCAGAACTTTGACTGCGACGTACGACGAAGGGACGCGCTTTGGGGAGGACTTGAGGACACTCTCGACGTTCTTGTAAACATTATGCCGGAGATCATTTGGCGTGTCACCAACATCAACGTCCGCGGGAACGGCAAATTCTGGCTTTAGCTTGGCCTTGTAAACTTGCGCGATTGCCCCGACGCCCATGGGTGTTTCTTCGAACTCTTCAAATATCTCGTCGAAATCGTGGGTACGGAATGCTGCTTTGATGATGCGCTTGGTTGCGTGGAGTGAGTGGGCTGGCGCATTGGCGTGGAGTTTGGACATGATGTCGCACAGTTCGTTGGGGAAGATGTCTGATCTGGAAGCAGCCCATTGTCCAAGCTACATCGAGGGGAAACAATCCATTAGCAGGCTGTTGTGTGTACTTAGGGGCTGATCTGAAGAGAAACCACATACCTTGATGAAAGCCGGACCAGCCCACTCCATCGCCTGTACCAGAAATCCATACCACCAAAGAGTCCCAGATCGCTCATTGTCACGGTCCGGCTGCCGTGCCCCAATCCATATTGCTGGAACAGTCGCAATGACAGGTATAAATATCGCTGCAAGCTGCAGAAAACGGAGGCCAGTACATATGGGTTCCCATACATATAAATCCAGGAACACCACAATCTGGTGTCGTACTTTGGTCAAGCCCGTCTCATCCTCGTCATACTTTTTTCTAATCTCTTCTCGCGAGACCTCCAGCATCCGTTTCTCTCCTGTATCTTCCGGCCCATTGCTGTCATTTTCAGAAAGCTCGACAAAGGCTGTAGCTGCTAAACCGCTCCCGCCAACTGCGGCCATCAAGGTTCTCGGACCACCACCGCTTCTTCCTCTACCATTCGGTATGCGCCATGTTTTAGGATAGGGGCGCGGACCAGTTTGTGTCTTCAATGTGCGAGAAGTAGTTCGAGGTAATAATCGGGGCGGGGATGGAGAGAATTTAGGTGTAAACGCTAGGTGGAGGAGGCATTGTCGGGATGATGCTTCGGCGCGGGGGAGGGCGGGGAGGCCGAAGGGAACGAAAACCAGTCTCATGTCGTCGCGACCTCCTCGAGGGGAATTGAACTTTTGAAGAGAGATTTTATCATATCATATCACCACCATCTTTGCCTCATGAGACATCAACATGACGCGATTCAATGTTGAGGGAGGGAGGTGAGGTGTTTGCGACGGCGCTTCAGCCGGATCCCTATTGCTCGATTCGGGAATGTTTGGGAAAGCAGGCCACAGCCGGAAAAGCCGTGACGTCGTTGATTGAGCACAGACACTCAGGAACCAAGACCAAGACACCACATGCACAAAATGGAGCGTGCCGGGTTTAGCCGATCCACAATGCTGCGGAACACTGGTTCACAGCTCTATTTATGCATGGATTGGGGGGGGATTAAGGAATATAAATTATCTTTCTATCTTTTGTTCTGCGATACAAAACTGATACATCCAATTACCTTGCCATCTTCCAAAAAATACCCATCCGTCCTCCTTTTTTAAACCTGGATTACAACAGAATTGAAATGGATCTAAAGATGACATCAGCAGCGCTCTCAGAGCACATCATGATGAAAGATAAACTCACCTCGTCTTGCGTGGTGGGCTCATTCAATATCGGTGGTCCCTCAGTCGTCAGGCCATTCATGGCAATCGTCACCGCACCGCTTATTTTGCTGTCAAAAGGCATCTCGAAATAAGATACCGCAACGTTGGGTCTTGTGTCAAAAGTCGCCCACCGTCCCGAAATCGCCACCGTCACAGTGCTGGGCGCCTTGCACAACGCTAGGACTGAGATCACGTCCCTTGCACCGTTTGAAGCTGGTAGAGTGCCTCCCTGACCCCAGGTTGTTCCTAATGCTGGATGAGGCTCTTTCCATTGAAGACGTTTGAGGAATTGGACTTACCACTTTCAAGGCCGGCACTCGCAGGAGTAGTGCGGTACCACGCAATGGCTGTGTCGGGCACCGGGATTTCCACCTCGCGAGTACCCGCTTTATACGCAGCAATGAAATAGGGAAGAACAGCTCGGAATGCCGCGTGAGAGCACCTGTTGACGTATCTCTCCGCCCCTTCCACGACCTGAGCTGGGGCAGTGTCGCAGATGTAGCTGGACTCGCCAAAGTCGTTCCCTTTGGTTTCTCTGTCAGCTTCACTGCCTTTCCGTTGCCACCGAGTCCAACTTACAAGTGATGATCTGAACAAAATCCGGCAATACGTCGATTACCTGCTGCCATCTGTCATACCAGAGAGACTCACTGGATGAGTACCAGTTCTTGTTGAATTGTGGGAGATCTGCCTTGTCAGTTGATTTCTTTCAAATTGGCAAAGGCTTCACTCACTGGTATAGAAGTAGGGACTGACGCCCATCATATACTTCTTGTCTGGGAGACAGTGTTTGTACACCTCATCCTCATTCGCCGTCATCTGGAACTGACCAGGCTTTGGCCATGCGTCCCATGAGACTGCGATCATGGTAATTTCTTAGTCTTCTTTCTGTTTGAAAATGGATGCGGAGAATTTGACTTACAGGCGCCATCGATCATGTCTAACTTCTCAGCAACACCATACGGCCCGAGACTTGACCAGTCAGGCATTAAGAAAATGCCCTCGGTCTGCTCACGAACTGCTTCCCAATTCTCAGCCCAGTCGGGCCCCTCAAAAGTCGACACAAGTGGTTTCCCATCCACAAGCATCTGTGCGGGCGACTCTTTGTACTGGTTGATGAGGTTCACGACCTGCTCAACCGTCCAGCTTCCAGCAGTCATGCTGTGATTTGGAATACAAGTCAGCAAACATTCACATAGAGTTCTGAACTTGGACTTACTCGAATGACAGAAACACGTAAAAGTCGCCTGCTTGTTCTGCCTCGCGGTATGCATGGGCCAACTGCGCCTCGGTCCAAACATCTGAGGGGCCAATGTTGAGAGCAAAACCGTCAACACCGGCCTCCTGCGCAGTCTTGACATCATGGGCCCATTGCTCAACCATTTGATGGGATGTGAGCCCGACCTGTAGGTTTCATCAGTAATAATGTATTGGGATCGACACTTTCAAACGGTGCCATACCATGTAATGCGCAAACACCTTCCGGTCATTCTCGAGAATGGACTCAGGGACATCGCTGCCTCCCTTCCCGATCAGGCGTCTGATTTTTGATCTGAGCCTACCCATATTGACAGTGTCCTACGCGGTATCTTTTACTGTTGGCAAAGGTGTTAGCAAAAAATTGAATTATATGGGCCTGAAAAAAAAACACGAATTGAAGCCATCCGAGGCACCCAAAAAGGGGCTGCCTTGAAACGACCTCCCTGTCTTGTCATTTTTGTAACAGCGGTGACAACCCACTCTCCCGGAACCAACAGCGCCAAAAGCAACCACAGGGGTCTCCGCTGGTGGTTCGACAGATGACCCTTGATACATGACCCATTTTGGCTCTGCTCTGCACAACAGTTGGTGGTGATGACTTACCTACCTTTTGACGAGACGCAACGGGTGGAGGACTGCCCAGTTACAAACAGACGGATGTCAACAAAGACAATTCGACGTGTTTCGGCTACAATTTCGAAAAATGGAGTTTCGATGACAGCCAATAAAGTCTCCACATCAAGCCAGGTTCGGTGGCCCTTGGCCGTCTGTCTGCGGTTAAGTTCATGATAGTGTGTCCAGGGTTGGAATCCCCACTAGCGAGGACGATGAGGATCTAGACTTCGATGGTTTCCAGAAGAAAAAGAAAGCAAACAATAAAAGCACAGATGTTTTGTTGGATGAGGTTGTATACACGACAAGTTTTAATGGAACTTTAAAGTCTTGGTGCATAACCAAGATGTCGGTGTGTTCGGTGTGATCGGAATGGGACGCGAACCACGAAGATCCCGGTATCCTGCTGCAAGTAATTGGCTGCAGACGGCTTCAATGCGGTGATTTTTTGGCGCATCATCCCCGCTTGGCTGGCAGTCACAAGTGGTTGTTTCCGTAATAGGCAAACAATTCATTTTACATATATATATATATTTAGAAAAGATTGAGAATTCAGGGCAGGTGAAAAGAACAAAGAGAAGATTTGTAGTGAATTGGAAACCTTGTTCGACGCAAGCCACCATCTTCTTGAAAATGGTGGGGGTCTGTCATCTGAGAGTGAGGCCCCACATTTAGGTCTTGCCCCATAAATCCTAGCACAGCAGCCTGGTAGCCACAACTCTGCTGCACCCACGGAAAACGGGACCGGAAATAGAAAATTCCTTCAACCCTTGCGATTTTGGCTCCGCACAAGTTCAATCTGGTGAAATTTCGCAACTCCGCACGACCGCAACACCATCTGCAAAAACGATCCGGCGACCGATTTTCCAAGCCCATCACATCGATCAGTCGCAAAAATGGATTCCTCCAAGGCCCCCGTCAAGCTCGTCAAGGTCACCCGCGTTCTCGGCAGAACCGGTATGCGATAAACCCCAACATGTCGAGAGAGAGAGAGAGAGAGATAACAGATCGCTGATTGTGTGGTTTTTTTGTTGGATATCAGGCTCCCGTGGTGGTGTCACCCAGGTCCGCGTCGAGTTCATGGACGACACCACTCGTTCCATCATCCGTAACGTCAAGGGACCCGGTATGTTCCAACAATTCCTCTACAAGTTGTGGTGTTGGGAGGCTAACCATTGGCGTGTTCTCATCTCTCTAGTCCGTGAGGACGATATCCTTGTTCTCCTCGAGTCCGAGCGTGAGGCCCGCCGCCTCAGATAAGATGGAGGTCATTTGAAGTTGGGGAATGGGAAAGTGGCATTGGGTTCAAGCTTCTCGGTTGGCCATCTGTTCGGCGGCACGACCATTGCTGCTGCGTAACCTGCGACGGCAAAAGAAGCGAGGGGTGGTAAAAATGTCTCAGATGGGCGTTCGGTAGAGCGGTATCACGATTATTGCTTTTTCCACAAAATCTACACGGCGCTGTCAGGGCTGCGCCGGTTTTCTGCGGATATCACGATTCCTACGGATTGGGTCATGCGGCATTCATCAATGGGATGTGGTTTTGTGGCGTCAGGACAACACGGATCATTCCCAGAACATCATCCTTCTTCAAGTTCCAGTAACCACTTGGCTCTGGAATTGACATGGACTTTTAATGCACACTACCGATTTCCCTCCCTTCTCAAAGATCAACATATCTACGGACGGTGGTTATACGAACATTACCTTTGCATGAACAATGTCATTTTTTGGAGTGAATATGGTGTTTTATGTATCGTGATGGCTGTACTGACCTCACATCACAACACAGGGATTAGGAGTCCGATTTCGCCTATCCAGAAAGATCCAAACCGTACAAGTCGATATGGGTCTGCCACCTGCGTCATCGGATGGTTAGACTGTAGAAGGAAAGGGGGTAGTCTATTTCGGGCAGCCGACATCTAGGGCATCTGCATGGCGATTCGTGGTAAGTAGTATATAGGTTGAGCTAGTACACCAGAAACTGACAAAGCTGCTGTCGTATGCTACCCTGAACTCTCTTTCTCTACCCAGCGAGAGACGTGGCGCCATTCATACCGATGGGAACAGCATGAACTAAGCGCTCATGACCTGCTCATGTAAGCTCCGAGCGTTTCGGCCGACGGAAGGGAGGTCAAGAGTGAAGACCCATAGTTGTTCGGGGAAGCTGCGCTAGACGGGCGCGTCCGCCGGGCTTGATGCAACTTCGACCCTGTTTTGAGAGGGGTTCTCGGGCGAAGCAAGTTACATGTTTTAAACGACACATTTCCGTCTGTCAACTCGATCCGAAATTTGTCCATGCGGTGGTCTGCTCGAGGTTTTCCAACAGCAATCATTCAGCCTTTGAATAAATCAGCCAACCACAACAAACCACAAATTCAAACCTTTCAACTGATACATTACAAAAAACAAAGCTGCCCATTCAAAGTCGGAGTTTGTTGCCGAAACTTGACCCTGCGGTGCCAGAGCCGCCGCCTTGGCGGTCCCAAAACACACCAGATTTCCCGATGACCAGGCTCGCTCCACCAGAATACGACCTCTTCGATCCAAGCCATCAAGCATTGGCTAGTGTGCCTCATACCCCGGTTTTCCAACACATGGAACAGACTTTCCGCCAATGAGACTTGGGGGTAAATATGGAAATGACTTGGCATAACGGCCTCGTCTCCGGAAACCGAGATCGCAGGAACCCCCTTTACACGAGTGTTTGTTATTTATTAGTTCCAGGAGACCTCACCATGAGCGTACTGCTCGCCAAGTTGAACCAGAACGTCTTTGGCCTCGGCTAGGAGACGATCTTCAATATGGCGTTCAAATCGGTTTTCCAGCTCGCCGTCCTCTCGTTACTTTCTTTCATTTCAAGCGTCTATGCTGCCTTTGGCTACACTTCCTCCGGTGGCAACTACATTATCGACGCTGGCTCTTCCAACCCGTTGATTTTCTCCGTCAGCCAGTCCAACTGCGATGTCAAGTCAATCAAGTATCGCGGCACCGAGCTTCAGTATAGCTCCCAGGGAACTCACATTAACTCTGGTCTTGGATCAGCAACCGTCTCGATCAGCCAGATCAATGGGGTGTCCAAGTACATTAAGGTGACTTGCGTCACCTCTACTCTCACCCACTATATCGTGGTCCGTGAGGGAGAGAGCATAATGTACTTGGCGACCTACATCTCAGCACAGCCATCAATCGGTGAACTTCGATGGATTGCCCGTCTCCTTCCCGATAAACTCCCTGGCGAATACCCCTATGGCGAGGCTTCCAACACCCAGAAATCGACCTCAACTGTTGAGGGCTCGGATGTTTTCATCGTCAATGGCCAAACTCGCTCCAAGTTCTACTCCTCGACGAGATTCATCGACGAAGACTCTCACTGCGTATACGGCGGCAGCGATCTTATGCACGTGTGCATCATCACCCCTCAACAAGAGTCCTCCTCTGGAGGTCCCTTCTTCCGCGATATCAACAGCAACAATGCCGGCGCCTCGACCAACCTTTACAACTACATGAACTCTGGCCACGCACAGACCGAGGCATACCGTACCGGTTTGCATGGACCATACATCATGCAGTTCTCACGCTCGGGTATCCCAGGCCTCAGATCGGCTGACGTGTCTTGGTTTGGAGAGGTTGGAGTGACTGGTTGGGTTCCTGCTTCCGGTCGTGGAACTGTCAAGGGTACTGCATCTGGAGTTGCAAGCGGCATGCAAGGCGTGGTTCACTGGTTTAACGGCAATGCCCAATACTGGGCCAAGACCGCCTCCAACGGTGCCTTCACATCGCCCCTGATGAAGCCTGGCACTTACACCATGGTGCTCTACCAGGCCGAATTCAAGATAGCTACATCTTCCGTTACTGTTGGAGCCGGACAAGCGGTGACCCAGAACATCGCGGGCACTTTCAACAACTCTCGCAAGACTCTGTGGCAGATTGGCGAGTATGATGGCCAGCCAAAGGGCTTCCGCAATGCGGACAAGATCGAGCGCATGCACCCGTCCGACAGCCGCATGAGCAGCTGGGATCCTCTTACGTACAACGTCGGGAGCGCTCTCTCTGATTTCCCCATGGCCGTCTTCCAGTCCGTCAACAACCCGGTCACGATCAGATTCAACTTGGGCAGCGCTCCAGGTGCAGCCACACTTCGCATCGCCACCACTCTGGCCTTTGCTGGCAGCCGTCCCCGAGTCCAGGTCAACAACTGGACGGGCCCTACACCGGGAGCTCCTGCCAAGATCGACAGTCGTGGCGTCACTCGTGGCACTTATAGGGGCCATGGTGAGGTATACAACGTGAGCATCCCGGCGGGGACGCTTGTCGCCGGTACTAACACCATCACCATCACTTCGATTTCTGGAAGCAGTGGAACCACGTTCTTGAGTCCAAACTTTGTAAGTCTTTCTTTGTTCCTCTCCAACTGGTAATTTGGCGCAAATCTTGCTAACGTCAGACTCAGATCTTCGATGCTGTCGAGCTTTTCCAGTGAGGATAGGAGAACAAACAAAATGTACATACTACAAGCGAAATAAAACCACTGGTTCCAATCATACACTACAAACTTTATCTCCTCTTGGCTCTGGTTACAGTAAAGAGTCAAAGTAAGCTTATCAGAGGCTAAGCCTTGTTTGGCCGCAGATGTGCATATGCAGATCAACGTATCCTGACCCCTTCTAGAACTCTTCTTCCAAATGCTTGTCTCGGGCCACATTTGCAGGCCGAGGCTTGATCAAGAGTTATTACGAAATCAGTGCACTCATGACTTATCAAGAAGAGGGGAAAACATTCGGCCGTATCTGTTCTAGAAGCTGTGGCGCCATGTGCGAAGCAATGATGATCACCATTAGTCCGTCTCAGCTTGCATCGGACCTCCCTATCGCGGTTAGCAGGACCAAAAGATGGTGGCACGGCGGCCAAGCCAGCTTCCAAACACAAGCAAAGCTGAAGTGTCCATTGGCGATACTGGTGACACCCGACCCCCTGAGATTGGGCACGCGATGCGGGTTTTTTCTATGGGAATTCTACTTGCAGTACATACACTAGCTGATCGAGAACCCGGTTGTGGGGAGATACAAGAGGTTGTGGTGGGTGTGGGGGTTGCACCATGTTCTGACCAATTGCCGCCATCTTCTATACCCATTTTGGCAGTTATAAGGGGGAGATACTGTCGCATCCGCCTCGAGTGCCGATAACCCAATGCGAATGGGCCGCGACCTGCCCAATGTAGGGGGCCGTACCCGCTCAGCCCGCGTCCAAGCTTCTCGATTGGGATCACGTCCCGGTGCGGCATAAGCGGGTGTTTGCATGAGATTGGGAATTTGAGATGTTCATGACCTCGACGGGCAATCCGATGGGGCCACTCCAAAGACTAAGGTGCTCAACTTCCGCGATGGGAACGGCCCGCCCACCATGGTGATGGGAAGAGAAAGTAAATAAAGGGGAGGAGAGGGCCGCTTCAAAGACGAGGTTCTGATCCATCAGCACTTTCTTCCTGATCTCTCAATATACTCGGGACGAACAGGCAGCCAATCACCATGCGGACCTCAACTTTCGTCGCCCTTCTGGCCACTTCATTGTGGTCAGTCTCTGCCGCCCCCTCTGCTGCTGATCTGGCCAAGAGGAAGGCTGGTTTTCGTCTCATCAAGACTTCTCCCAAGGATTCCGGCAAGTGGGTTACCGAAGAGGACAAGCTCACCAAGTACCACGGCAAGCACATCGGCTTCGTTGATATCACCGACATCACCGACTCCGAAGTCCTCCGCGTCCTCTCCACTCCCGACGGTGAGGATTCCTTCTCGGCCCAGGCCGTCACCTACCCCACCGCCGTCAGCCGCCAGACCCAGGTCAACGCTCTCCTCCCCAGCGTTTCGACCACCAACCCCCAGAGCTGGTTGACCACCCTCACCAACTTCTACAACCGCTACTACAAGTCCACCTACGGCACCCAAGCCGGTACCTGGCTCTACAACACAGTTGTCAGCGTTGCTTCAGCCAACCCGGCCATCACCGTTACCAAATTCACCCACTCTGCCTTTAACCAGCCCTCCATCATTGCCAAGATCCCCGGCAACTCCACCAACCTCGTCATCGTCTCTGCCCACTACGACTCGACGGGCGGCTCGTCCACTGCCAAGGGGCCCGGTGCCGACGACAACGGCTCCGGCGTCGTTGTCATTCTCGAGGCTCTCCGTGTCCTTGCCAACTCCAAGTTCAAGGGCAAAGACACCCTCGAGTTCCACTTCTACGCCGGTGAGGAGGGTGGTCTTCTTGGCTCTGCTGCTGTCTTTGCCAACTACAAGTCCACTGGCAAGAACGTCCTTGCTGTTGTTAACCAGGACATGGCTGGGTACTCTCCCAGCGGCAAGATCTCAATCTACACCGATTATGTCGACTCCGCCTTGACTGCTTACACGAGGGTTGTTGCTACCGCTTATACCGGTGCCACTACCAGTGACAAGTGCGGTTATGGATGTTCTGATCATGCTTCTGCTCGTTCCAACGGTTTCCGTAAGTTTTCATCATCATGATCGTCATGATCATCATCATGTTGTTTTGACCAAGAAGGAACGGTTGCTAACGCTTGTGTTTAAAATAGCTGCTGCCTATGTCTGCGATGAGCCCATCTCTACCTCCTCGCCATACATTCACAGCCCCAACGATGCTCTCTCGACCATCCAGTGGCCCACCGTCCTCCGCCACGCCAAGTTCACCGTTGCCTTCCTTGTTGAGGCTTCTTACCTTTAAGCAATGGGAGTCGACGATGGAGACTCACGGTGTGATGGATATCATCGGCATCTGCAGCTCTGGCTGCATCAACATTTAAACCAATTCTGTGTACATATAGCACTTAAATCACATGTATATATAAATATATATATTATCAGCATTCCATCCGAGTTCATTCTAAACGCTCCACTGGCCATGTGGAATTAATAATACTCCCAGAAAGCGAAGACGATGGGGAATATCTTTGCATCCCAGCGTGCACATTTTCTCGTCATGCCTAGCCTTATATACAGGTGCATGGCATGAATGAGATGAAACAAGGTTAAAGATGTTCCGGTTTCCTCTAGGAAATATTATAGATTAGGAGACTATAAACACCAAATGTGAATGTTAGTACAAAAGATACTGAGACACCTGCCTCTCTCTGTATTACTGGGCCCGGAGTAGGTTGTGTAGTCGACGGCGGGGAGGGTGTGGTTCTGGGATGTTGATAAGTGTTTGCATTCTTGAAGCCACCACCACGCATCAGAGACGAGGATAATAACGGTACAAATGATAAATGCGGCGTGATGACTCCTCCAATGTCTTCCGAGTCGTTGGGCCAAGCATGGGGAAATCTGGGGTCAAAATCCACGCTGAAACTCCCTTTGTACCAACTTCTCGTTCGAATTGTCCACTGATGTCCAAATGGAATCCTGCCTGGTCTTCTCGAGCATCCAACTAGGCACATAGCATCGGGAAGCGGTTTGTGTGAGAGAGAGAGAGAGAGAGAGAGAGAGAGAGAGAGAGAGAGAGAGAGAGAGGGGCACCTCTTGAGGTGCATGACAAGTTTAGAACATGCAACATCCTTGACAAAAACCCCACAATCAACGGCCTCTCCCGAACCACCGCAGGGATCATGCATCCGGCAACTGCTGATCAGCTTTTGAAAAGTGTTTCTTCGCTTTGGAGGTTCTAATAAAAAGGGTAGGAGGTAGTTATATCCTTGTCCATCATCTTACAAATCCGCTATTTCCACCCAAAACAAAAGAAAAGAGAAGTCAAGTGTTGTATGCACAAAGATGTCCAACGAAAGAAGAAGGAAGAAGAATTTCCCAGTCTGGTTTACCAACCGTCTCTCTGATATCATATGTCGCCCCTCCCATTATACACCCCCCATGTAACTTCAAGAAGTCCCTTCTCCCAATAATCGAGCGATCAGCACATATATGAAAATGATAGCCCCCGCCAGTAACAACTTGTTACTGGCTAGCCAACCCTGTCCAGCTTCTCGTTGCTGAATAACAGCATCAACTACAGCATGCGCCTGGTGACCACTTCCAGCAGCAATCCCTGCGGGAATGCCGAGCTGAGGACCGCACGAAGCAGCGGGGTTCTCAACAATCTTGTTTCCCGTCGCCATGTCGATCTTGGTGTCGCGCATCCATTTCAGGTTCTCGGCGTGTATCTCGGGCCATTCCGACTGGAACTTGAGACCGCCATCTCCCGCCTTGATGTTACCCTTGCCTGCGCCGCTCCCTTCATTCTTGAGATGCGATCCGCCGCCAGTCGAGTTCCACCACCGTGATCGCGCTGCAAGATATTTGCGCTCCGTCTCGCTCGCCGATACCGATCCTGTCGTCATCTCCTCCGAAGTCATGAAAGAAAGAAGGCCGATAAGGATTGTCGAGACTTCCCATGCGGGGTTGAACGATCGAGGGTGGAAATCTGAAATGGAGAGACAAAGTCGGCTCGATGGTTGGAACCTACCGGATGGTGTGTGCATTCGAATGGCGGGAGGGGCGAAGGGGTAGTTGGGTGGGAATATTAAGGTGCCCCAGTATTGGCCGCCGTGGTAGGGAGTGGCCTCGGGGCCGGTGATGATGTAGTGCCACTCAAGGATGTTGGTTTCTGAGGGATGGGCCTGAATGTACGGAGGTGGGTTTTCCGAGATGCTCTTGTACTCGCGCGTCAACTGTTACGGCAGAGAAGAAGGGTTAGTTGACTGGATCTCTGGTTTCGGTATGGGTATACTTGGAGTGTTGTACGTACGCGCTTGTGCGCAGCCCTGGTGGCCATTTGTTGGCAGTTGCAGGTGTGTTGGGGGGATATTAGGGAGTGAGGTTGTGTGTGGTTGCCCACCAAAAGAAGGAAGGAGAATTAAATTATTCGATGTATCGCTGGGTTATTGGTCGTTTAGGCGATCCGCAATGGTCGTCTTTGAAAGAAAGTTGAAGGTGGAGACTTGGATGTATTTTAGGGGGAGAAAGGTGGTGACAAAGGCGGGATCGTGGAATTGCAGTTGCCGGAGACAGCGGGCTGGGTTGAGGTCAAGGCACTCCAGGTTCCAGATGCATCCCAAGATGACGGCTGACAGCCTGGAAGCAGACCCACTTTATAATTCACTGCCCCACTCTTAGCTCTCCCACCCGGTGGCACCCGACGGCGGGCGGGAAGTTGGGGGGGGAGCTTTCTTAGGAAAGAACTTGGATACTTACTTCCTTTCCAAAATACCACCGATCTCCGACTATTCTACGGAATATCTCCGTTGACGCCAAAGGGGGAGGGAAACACAATGGCCAACTTTCTAGGGACCGAGGCACCCAGTGTAAGTTTCTGTCGAAGCTGTCAATCAATCGCAGCTGAATTTGGCGCATTCGAAAGCTCCAAGTGAAGCTCCCTCTAACAAAATCACAGGCCCTCGACGGCGCCAACACCACAGACACCCCAGCCCACCATCACAAAGCCTACCAGGGCCCGACTCACATGCTCGACGGGCACTACCTGACCCCCGCCTCTATTGCCTCGATCGAGGTCCACGGCGCAACCAACACCCGACGATCCCTCCTCGACCACGTCTTCAAGCCCCTCGTCGAAGCATCCTCCCCCAACTCTACCGCCACCCTCGGCGAAGTCCTCGATCGTCTCAGCATAGCAACCCGCAAGCTCTCTCGTTTTGACATATTCAAAGAAGATGCCTTCAACGTTTTCATCTCCGAAGCCAAACGCACCGAACCCGCTCTCCCAACCAACAAGACAGAGCTCGACATCTCCATCTCTGTCAAAGAGAAATCCCGCCTCGTCTTCAGCGCCGGTACAGACTTTGGCAACGCCGAAGGCTCAGCATATACCAATGCCGTTTTCCGCAACATCTTTGGCGGCGCCGAGACTCTTTCCGTGAACGCCAGCACCGGAACGCGCACCCGCTCCGCATATAACGCTACCCTCGTCTCCCCCGTTAATGGCAACCCCGACCTCCGAGTTGCGCTCGATGTCCTCCGCTCTTCGACCCAAAAGCCATGGGCATCCCACGAGGAACACCTCACAGGTGGAAACCTTCGTTTCTCCTGGCTGGGCAACAGCAAGAACGAAACCCACACCGTGACCTACTCATCTATCTGGCGCCAATTAACCTCCCTCGCCTCAACCGCTTCCCCTACCGTTCGCGCAGACGCAGGCGACTCACTCAAGAGCTCAATAACTCACACCTTCACCCGCGATCGCCGTGACAACCCCATGCTCCCACAAACCGGCTACCTACTTCGTTCAGTTTCCGAGTTGGCAGGTTGGGGTCCTCTAAACGGCGACGTCTCTTTCGTCAAGACCGAGCTTGAAACTTCCGGGGCTGTGCCTGTTCCCATTCCAGGCGTCAAAGGCAACACAGGAATTTCCATCGGCGCCGGGCTTCGCTTCGGTGCTCTTTACCCTCTGCCTACCGGTTACGCACTTACCGGCCCCGCGAACCCAAGTAGAATCAACGATAGATTCCAACTCGGCGGTCCCACAGATGTCCGCGGCTTCAAGCTTGGCGGTCTCGGTCCCCATGATGGCAGCGATTCCGTCGGAGGCGACGTCTTCGCCGCTGGAAGCGTTAACATGCTCCTCCCCCTCCCCCGCACAGGTGCCGACTCTCCTTTGAGACTCCAATTGTTCGCCAACGGTGGGCGGCTGGTTGCTCTTCAAAACAGTCAGAAGACAGAAGCAGCGAAGGCGTCCCTGAAAATGGGATCCAACGCAGTGTTTAACAGCGTCAAATCTGCCGTCGGGGAGCTTGGAAACGGTCTGCCTAGCATTGCGGCCGGTGTTGGGTTGGTCTATGCTCACCCTGTTGCGAGATTCGAGTTGAATTTCAGTTTGCCGCTCGTCTTGAGAAGGGGCGAGGAAGGCAGGAAGGGGTTGCAAGTTGGCGTGGGGATTAACTTTTTGTAAGACAAAAAGAGGAAAAAAGGAAAAAAGAAAAAAAGAAGGGGAAGAGAGAGAGAGAGAGAGTGTGTGTATGAATAGTAGAACTTTCTGGTTTTGGCGAGTTAGTCAAAGGCAGAGAAGCCTTATTTTGGACGCAATTGACCTGGTGTCTTTGCTCAAGGAAAACAAAACATGGACCGGACCATAGCCCGTCTGGTATACCACCTGCGTCTTCCCGCACCGTGATCTACTTAGCCTTGAGCAACATTTATTCTCCACAAGCATGTTGACCCCCGTATGAGATTGGGGCTTGGGCCACGAAGGGCGACTAGACTTGCCTGGTTTTATTATTGCTTGAGTATTGCAAAGTTTGTGGTAAATTCTTCCAAATTGTTTCTGAGGAATTGGTCGAGTCAAGTTTACAAAGTCATCGTGAACACTTCTTCCCAATAAAAGCCATGATATTTGATGAATATTTCTCGAATTATCTTTTCAAAAACTTCATAATCTTTCATCATTCCTTTCCTGTCCCGTTTGTTTTTTTGGCATAATAAAACCCAGCCAAAAAGTCTATAAAAATCTAGCGCAATATTTCGACGCTTTTGTGTGTGTGTAGATGTCTAAAATGTACAACCGAAAGGAAAACCTCCCCCCATAGCTATCCCCCCCAAACGAGGACTTGATCAAGGCCGATCCTCAAGGCCCTTGATCATCCAACCACCCCCAGCGGGTTCCTCCTTCTATTCTAGACATTAAAAAGGTGAGAAAAGAAAGACTGAAAAAAATGTACCGGGTATTTGACACCCCCTTTTTGTGTGATAGACAACGATGATATGCCATATGTGAGAAGAAAAAAATGATGACGCCGGCTGAACATTGTCATGAGTGTTTAAATGGTATCAAATGATGATGAGATGAGGGGAGCAGAACAGAATATCCAAATCCTCCTTCTTCCGTCTGAACAAGCGAATACATAAAGCCAAATTGAGTTTTTCGATGGGCAAATTTTTTTGTTTTGAGATTGCCGATCCGTTTACTCCTTCTTCTGCTTGCCGCCCAGCTTGTTCTTGGGGACTCTGACGAGCCAGTAGAGACCAAGGGCAGCGAAGATGTTGAAGATGATGAAGGCCCAGAGGATGCTGTGAGATTAAAGTTAGTAAATGGGATCATCAGAGCGGAGGAAGAGAAAACATACCCAAAGTTGCGCCATCTATCATCATAGTTGGCATTGACGGAAGCAAGGAAGACATTTGTATCGCTGATGGTGCAGAAATTGCACTCGCCAGTGGCAAGCTCATCCTTAAGATAGCCACCAAAAGTGTTCTTGTAGCTGGACATGTACTCTCCGCAGGTGGTGCCATTGGGAGCGATGAATTTGACAAACTCATTGTCGGCGCAGTAGACGCTGCTGTTGGCAACAGCGACAGACAACATGGCGCTAACGAGATAAGTGAAGGGGCTGACGCGGTACATAAAGATCCAGAATTTGGGCATGGTCTCGGGAGTGGCGAGGACACCGCAGAAGATCAAGCACAAACTGAACAACAAGTTGGCGATGTTACCACCAGCCTCGGCAGTCTCAAAGCCAGCAATGATGAAGTCGGTGAAGGTAGAGGTGAACAACATGAAGCAGACGAGCAGCAAGAACATGAGAGCTCCACGCTCGACCGTCTGTCCAGCTGCCGCAGCGTTGGCATCAAGACCAACAGGGTAGTACCAAGTGACGAACATGAGCGCGGCCATCAGGGTGTTCCAGGGAAGCTCAACGATGATCTGAGAGAGCATGAAGACCTTCCAGCTGTAAACCTTGGAAGGACGCTCACGGACCTCATACAGAGAGCGCTGAACGACGAAGTGAGGCATAGTCTGCTGGACAAGCTGGCCGAAGACGGTGAGAATGTTGAAGATGGCGAACATTTGGTTCTGGAGACCCTGGATAGTGTTGGGAGCATCAAAGAAGACGAAACCGATGAAGAGGGCAACGACGAGACACAGCATGGCCTTGGAGTAAATGTACGAAGGAGTGCGCCAGTACTGCTGGAAGACACGGTGGCTGACAGTGAGGAGCTGCTGACCGAAAGGAGCGGCGAATTCGCGGTAGCTGCCATCGTCGGTCGCGAGAGGGGAGGATTCCTTGGCATTGTCCTTGAGGCGCTGCAGCTCTTCCTGAACGGCAACGTACTCGGGGGACTCTCTCCATGCCTGGTGCCAGTCGACGTTGGTAGAGCTTCCGGGGGCGGCGCCGATAACCTCCAACATCCATTCGGCAGGGTTGGCTTCAGTGGGGCACTGGGCACCGCTGGTACGCTCAAAGTAGGAAGTCATGGTCTTGGAGTTCTTGCCGATATCGCCGAAGTAAACAGTCTTGCCACCCCTGGCCAGGAACAGGAGTCTGTCGAAGCGCTGGAAAAGCATGGCGGAAGGCTGATGGATGGTGCAGAGAATGGCTTGGCCGCTCTTGGTGAGCTTCTCAAGGAGATCCAGAATAGCCCAAGAAGTTTGAGAGTCAAGACCAGAGGTAGGCTCATCGACGAAGAGAAGAAGGGGAGGCTTGGCAGCGAGCTCGACACCGATAGTAAGACGCTTGCGCTGTTCGACGTTGAGACCTTCACCAGGAACACCAATGACGGCATCGGCATATTCCTCCATTTCCAAAAGCTTGATGACCTCTTCGACGTAGGCGAGCTTCTCGGCGCGGGGGACGTGGGCAGGCTGGCGGAGGAGGGCGCTGAAGTTCAAGGCCTCACGAACAGTAGTAGTCTGAAGATGAAGATCCTGTTGCTGAACGTATCCGGTCTTGCGCTGGAAGGAAGTATCTCTAGGAAGGCCATCAACAAGCATCTCGCCAGTGATAACACCCATCGAGGTTCTGTCAGCCAAGCAGTCGAGAAGAGTAGTCTTGCCCGCACCGGAAACACCCATAAGAGCAGTCAGAGTTCCAGGCTTAACCCAGCCATCAACATTGTTCAGAATCTGGCGAGTCTCGCCCTTAACCTTAACCTCGTAGCAAACGTTGTTCCAGTGGAAGGTGCTGGTGGAACCTTGGATGTTGCCGTCAGAGACATTGCCATCAGATCCCTTGTTGACAACGGGTCCAGACACAGCAACACCGCCAGACTCGGCATCGCCCTTGTTGTCCTTGAAAGAAGCAGGCTTGTATCCGCGGCGGAAGAGGAGGACTTCACCCTTGCTCTTCTTCTCAGAGACGTTCTCAGCAGCGAAGATGTAGGTAGCGAGGAAGAAGAGCATGAAGGCGATGAGAACACCAAAGTTCCTCCACTTGTGCGCATTGAAGTAGCGGAAAGCCGAGTTCATGTAGGCGTCGCCGCTAACAACAGTGAATCCGGGAGTGGCACCGATGGCAGTGCAAGCACGGTTGAGACCGCTGACGTTGTCGTAGCCAGGAGCGCCAACATTGGGAATGAACTGGGTGCACTCGAACTCGCGGCCATGGAACTCGTTAACGACGAGGGACTCGAAAGCGTAGGCCAGAGGATCAACGTAGTTGATCCAGCGGCACCAACCGAGCATGTAGTCGATGGGGATGGCGAAACCGGTAAAGAGAATCAAGCAGAGGATGATGAAGGCAGCGGGAACCATGGCTTGCGAGAGCGTTCTGGAAGAGCTGGCAATCGTGCGGAAGATCATAGACATGGCCATGACGGTGAAGAACGAGATGAGCAAAAAGAAGAAGAATGCTCCGGCTTCGCGTCGAAGGTTGGTCATGAAGTATAGCGTAATATTGAAGACGAGGGTGTTGGCGACCTTGTAGGGCATGTCGCAGAGCATGGAGGCAACAGCTTCGGCCGAAGGGTGGTAGAGAGCATAGCGGTCGTGCTTTTCGACAATTGGACGTTGGGCGTAGAGGGTGAGAATTTCGAGGGCACTGGCGAAAGCGTTCATGAGACAGGCGAAGAAGAGAAGGGCACCGCGCTGGTAAAAGCTGGCTGTTGTGGGCTGGAGGTTGTAGAAGACACTGGAGATGATCAAAGCCATGATGAAGTTACCGATAAGGGCGCCGATGCTTAAACTGGGGTCACCAACCAAACGCCTCCATCCTCGCCACAAACAAAGCTTGATTTGCTGCAGGAAGGACAAGGTGTAAGGGGACTTGGATCTCTGAGACTTGGCCTGCTGGGCCTTCTTGGAAGCACGGAAAGCCTCAGCATCGGGGCCGTTGATGGGGTGCTGAGTCTTGTACTCCTCAATCTCGGTTTGAAGAGCCTTGTACTCGACGCTGTTCTTCCATGCGGCAGCGAACTCGTCGGGGGTTCGGGGAGCCTTACCCTCGAAACCGGGGCGGACAACGCGCTCCAAGGGGCTGGTCATCGAAGTCAAGAAATCAGGAGTCGTCTGGCGGGCGGGGCACTCGAAGCCGAGGTTCTCGAAGTACTGCCTGGCCTCGTTGGCCCTGCCGAAGAAGATCTGGCGACCCTCGTAGAGAACAAGGGCCTTGTCGAAGAGATCGTAGGCGCTCTGGGGTGCTTGGTAGATGGAAACGCAGGCAGTGTTGTTGAACAACTCAGTCTGCATTTTGAGGGTCTTGCAGAACTCGATAGCGTTGGCGGAATCGAGACCTCTGGTAGAGTTATCCCAGCACTGGAGGGGAGCTAAAGACAGAGCAGCCTCGGAAATGGTGACACGCTTTCTCTCACCACCGGACACACCACGGATATACTCATTACCGACGCGGGTGTTCATGGTGTGGCTGATGCCGAACAAGGCCATCATGACATCTCTCAGGTGATTGGCGAACATGGTCTTGTTGACGCCATCGGGGAGATCACGTGGAGCACGGGCATGTGCAGCGAAAGTGAGAGTATCGCCAACAGTGAGCTGAGGGAAATGGGTATCAACCTCAGCAGTGTAAATGGCCTCGCCACGATGATGCGTGTGCATCTCCTTGGCAGTCATACCTGCATTTATATGTTAAAAATACTTGCACACACAAAATTGCGATGAATTGTTTACTCACCCTGATAGTTGAAGTAGGAGCTGTCATCCATAAAGATACCGTTGTAGTCACCGGCAATGGTCTTGAGGAAAGTGCTGCAGCCTGAGCCGGGAGGACCAAGGACCACAAGCATCTCACCCTTCTTCACCACACCATCAAAGTCGCGCAAGATGTCGATACGGCGCTTTCCAGTGCCGGTGAACTTGCGAACGAGGCCAAGGACCTCGAGCCAGACGTTGACGACATCCTTCTGGTAATCGGTTGGTGAACCGAAACCAAAGACATTGAGGTGCTGGAAGGCAACACCAGACGTGCGGAACGACTGACCGGCACCGGCCAGAGTGTTGACTAAAGCCTTGGCCCATGCGCGGCCGTTGAAGTTGGGGCCATTGGGATTCAGGGGTGAGTTCTCGTCAGTTGAAGCAATGCTGAAGGGGTTTACGCCGCCATCGCCAGCGTGCTGAGACTGAGAAGTGTACTTGCGTGCCAAGGCAAGAATTGCGCTGTTGCGGCGCTCCTCAGCAATGACATCTGAATCGTCGTCTTCGTCCGCCTTGATGGTGTTCTTTTCGTTTGCAGGGGAGTCGCTGTCGGCCACCTCGGTAACTGAAGTTGCTCTGGTTCTGGTCACATCGTCGTTGCGCCCAGGGGAGCCCGTCAATGCCGGTGCCACAGCATCATTTTGCTCTTCGTGGGTTGCGTGCCGAGCAAGTGGTGCTCCAGTGGTTTGGGCAGTGAGGTCGTAGTTCCCGAAGGAACCCGCGCCCATAAAAGACATGATCCTTCCTCTTAACCCTCTTGCTCCTCGTTGATTAAGGTCACCCACAACTTCGGATCGGAACGGCTCGGTGGAAAGTGTTGATGAACTATTATTATCTTGGTCTGTTCGAGACTCGCCAAGTTGTGGTTGGTGTAAAATATTATTATGATGCCAAGAGGACCGAATAAACGAAGGAATGAATGACAAGAAAGGTCGACTAGAAACGACGCGTCAGACGTAAGGTAAACGACGACGAGACAGAGTCCAATGCAACTAGGAAACAAAAAGAAGGTTTGGAACCAGTATTTGGGAGGTCGACGGACTATTAAAGTGACAGGCGTGGGCATTCGGGAACTTCACAGGGTCCGACTGGATAGCTGGTGCAACGGAGTCGCGCACCGCCCCGGGCTTGCAGGGGGAGGCATGGGGGGGATGGTGGACTTCCGCCCTCTTGGGAAGGGGAGCCGAAGGGAGTCAAGGAGAAGGGGGGAAGGGTGAAGGAGGAAAGTGGGTTGCGGGAACGTGGGGAGGATCAATGGATCCAACCACCATCCAATCGAAATCCTTCCCTGGCGTGCCTGGTTTTTTTTTTTCACCACCATCACGGCCCTCGTCCGGCGGAGGGCGGGAGGCGTCAAGAGGCAAGCCTGCAGAAGCAGGGAGTGTTGTTCCGTTGGATTCTGAAAAGTCCCCGGCAGATAGCCCGTCCGAGAAAATGATGAAAGATTTACCAATCGCAAGCGTGGATGTGGAACCCTCACGCCCAACGAGATGTCGAAAAGGAGAAATAATTCGAGACTTGGAAACCACGACGCACAGAAAAAAGCTCGATTGCATGCTCCATGTGCGCCTGTGCGCCTGTGGCTTGCCCTGCGGCTTACTTGCAGCTCCATGTTTGTTCAAACCCCACGTTTTGCACGCGCCCTTTGGACGGCTCGCTCCCAGGACTTCTGAGGTGGGAAAGTAACAATAAAATTATCACGAGTATTACCAGGTAATATTCAGCTGCGTTTGGATTTCTTACCTCCGAATACCAGTCAGTTCACCATCCAATTGGTTTTTAGGCCTCAAGAACAACCAAGCACTCATTTCTTTCTATATTCTGACATAACGGTCAAACGGCGAAAGTGGGTGATATCATCAACACATGCATGGATCACGATGCGACCCTGCTCCATCGCAGCTCGGCTGCGAAATTGCCCCGTGGACCCGTCGTGATGCACCCGCAAGGTGCTCCTTCAAAACGAAGATCGACTCCAGGTAATCGTCCCCACGTGGAAACATTGTGAGAAAAGATCAGAGGGTTCTCGGAATGTAGATCAATCCGGGAATGCGGCCTTTGTGAAACAAAACGGCGATACGTATGAAGATGGCTGAGACATCGTTTGCAGTTGTCCTTTGCAGAGACACAAAATCGTCCAAATTGGATAGCCCCGATTCCCCAAGCCCCTTACACTATCTGGATTCTGGATTAGATCTAGGATCTTTAGGTGCTTGTTCTTAATTTCCCTGACAGTGACAGGACTCCTACACATCGTGGAACATGTTCAGTGGAGAAAAACAGCACTTCGAAACCCTTCCCACTGGAGCCCTACCGTCTTGGAATTCGATACCGTCAGCCCTTGGCATGCCCAGAGCGGCCAATGGGAGTTCCCATTGCATGTCGAATTTATTTTATGTGGATTCCAACTCCATGCCGCCATCCCGGGTTGCCTTGTGGGGCTCCTCCTCGGTTTGCTCAGTCGGGGTCCAAAGGATCTCCGATAACCCGCACGAGCCCCAAATCTGGCACTCCGCGCGGTTGCACCGCACCGCACGGGTTTTTACCATAAGTAGGTTAACACCGCGCGCACACCGAAAGTGCGACAGATTTCTGCCATTCGGGTTGACGGATCTAAGCCTTGCCGGACGACTCATACCTGCATGTCATCTCTGCCTGACAGGACGTGTCAAAATCGCTCAGTCACAGTTTTTTGTTGACATGTTGCTGCAGCTTACATACAGTACGATATTTTACGCGGGAGGAAATACATGACGGTTATGGTACAGATACATACATACCCCGCACAACCTGCCTACTTGTAGAATTGGAAAGTTCCCTCTCCCAGCTTCGTTGCGAATACGAAACCGGAACCGAGCTGAGCGAGACTGGGCCTTCCGCTTTTCCTCCACTGTTCACCCACACCTCAACTCGCTCAAAAGTTCTAGAATTCCACATCATGATGAATCATCAAGATTGGGCCAGGACGTCGATCCCAAAAAGGGGTGTAAATAAATATTTCACCGGTCTTGTTCTCCGTCGGGTTGCCACCGGCGTCATTTACAATCCAGATCTTTTGGGACCGCGAAATTTTTGGACGATAGCTTGATGCATGGCAGTCAATTGGGTGATTGATGACTAAGATGACGAACTTCACATCATCTTGCCCATGCCTCCGCCACGCCTGTCAAGTTTAAACTAGCATTCGGTAGTCGTCCACTGTCGTCCCCACTTCTGTGTCAAGTTTGTGCGGGTTGACTTTCAACTTCATCAATTTCATCAATCACTCGGACCATGATGCAAAGCAACCAGGTGGGTATTCATGCAATGAGCTTCAAAAAAAAAATATGAAAATATAAAACTTGTATCGAGCCATAAGTATCAGGGGAAACAGTCATTTTTTTTTTCTTAAAACAGAAAACAAAAAAGTGACTGGGGGGCCTGGAGCTCAACTGTCCATAAATTGATGATAGGTAAAAATCAGATGAGAAATAAAGTCAAATGTTGATACATTACAGCCTCAGTTGGAGAGATCGAAGCAAAAGCTAAAGACTCGCATGTTCTATTGTGGCACCATCTTGTATTATCGACTTGAACGATAACTCCCGAGTCATGCAGTAGTCGCTCCGAAATATTTGTGTAGATGCATTACTTTCTCCGTATAGTACTTCATGTTCCATCTCGTTCGCTGCTGTCACGGCTGCTTGCCTACATAAAATCCATTAGAGTCATGAGGCGACGTGCATGCTGTCTGACTGTAACCTGGAAGATTGGTGGAGCATGGAAATTCGCAGAGATTGCTGCGAGTCAATACTCAGAAACCGCAAGCGAATTATAAGCAGAAAAGTTGCACCGCGTCCGAGACATTCCGAGTCCATCTGAGTCAACAGTCAGTTCGATTGAATATCGCTGAGTCGGTCGTATTGGTGCTCTTCGATTGCGAGACATCAGCCTCAGGCCGTCCGTCTGCATGTATTTTCAAAATTCGAGTTTATATTGAATTGACAATAACAAAAATATCAAAAGCTAACCGGGCAGCCCCCCTTTTTTGGGGAGGTGCCCGGGTGCGAAACGCATTCGGTGCGTTTACTCCGTGGGTCGGCCGAGGATTCGAACGGGGGGCCTCTCTCTCAACCGTCGGTGTTGACGAGGGTGGTTGGCGTTGTCACCCCCAGACCATTGGGCCATTGCCCAGTGTTGTGTTGTCTGGGGGCTGTTGGAAGGTAATCGTTGGACCTAATATACAAAGGGTCAGTCGGTATTGGTCGGTGAAGGAGAGTGGTCAAGGGGGTTAACCAACGTGCCCACCCGTACATTGGATGCCGGCAAACGAGTGGTTGAACTCTACATGAAGGGGTTGAATGTGAATTGAATGATTGGGGATAACAATTACAGGGAAGGACTTATGCTAGTTGATCACAGCGCAGAAGGACATTTCAAGTCTCAGCACATCATGCGTGCAAGAGTTGTCGTGGTCCGCGTCAATGTCAAGTAATTGACAAAGCTGCTCAGTCAAAACGAACGTGACTACACACGCTCGCTGTTCAAAGTTGATGAACATGCTGATAGTGGCTTTTTTGAGCTAAGCTATTCAAAACTGTATGATACTAGCTAGTTCATCTTAGCAGCCAGAGACGCCATTGAAGTGTCACAGCCAGGGTGTGAAAAACACCTACGATTCTCCAATTAGATAACTCAGGACTTTCAACTTGCCTCTCCAGGGCAGTACTTTCTGTCACAAACCAGATCAATAATATAAGTCATTGCCAATCCCGTTGTGAGATTTCTCCCCCCGTCAAAGCGAGGAGGTTCAGTTCCTTGTCACAGTGGGAGGAAGGACTGTCTGATTGCTTTTGGTAATCTTCCAATCTCACCTGGCTTTGAATTATGATCGAAAGTGGAAGAATCTCCCTAGAGAACTTGAAGAGTGACAACATAGATTTGGGACAGCCTTCAAGATCAGGACAGCACATGTTATCTGAACTAACCAATCCATAGTTCCAGAAAAGCAATCATCGCTTCTCCTATTGAACTTGATCTGGTCAACTTGAGCCTCCTGAAGACTGCCAATGCCAACCATCTAACCTTCTCCCTCATCAACAAATCGAGCTACATCACACTCCCTCTCCATCATACGCTCCATCCCAACGATGGTACTCCCTCTCTCTCTCAGTAAGCAGCCACAACCGCAGAAAACACCGCAAACCCCACCGCAACCGGCCAAAGGAGGAACCCATAGCTATATAGATTCCAAAATGAGACCGAACCAATGTCCCCGTAGCGAAGTGGTTACGCGCTTGCTGATTAGAGTTGTTTTCTTCAGCGTTGCTTTTCAAACAGCGATAACAGCGAGAGACGTCAGTTCGAACCTGGCCGGGGACAAATCTTTTCTCTACTTTTTCGCTGTTTTATTCCATTTTTTTCTACTTATCCATCTTAAGTTCCTCAAGCTGGGCTCTATCTGTCAGTGGCAGCACGCATCGTGACCAACATTCCGAATACACCGCTTGCGGTTTGAGAATATTGTTTTCAGACCCTTCCCTTCTTTTGTGTTACGAGACAAGTGTGTAGTGATCTTAATGGGGACACGATCATGGATTGATGATAATATATCCAATGAAAATTGGAGCTGCATATTTGGAAACATCCCGTTCGAACTGCATGTGCCCTGAACCGAATGAAGCAGAAACACAACTGAAGGTTGACGGTGATGGATACCACCAAAAGGGCACCGGATAAGATCCAAGCTTCGGAAGGATAAAGCCGGAGAAGGTCCTGTGGAAGGCAGAGTTGACTATAATGAGAGCTTCATCTTGACTCATCCAAGTATCGCATCCCACCATGTGTTCCAATACATGCCGATGCTGGCCGGCAGCCTGAGTCAATGTTTGAACTCAAAAATGGATCGTTTCTTGTGTATCGTGGTATTTCGACCAAAGAGGAAGGGATGGTGATTACAGGGTGCCACAAACCAAGCACGCGCTTGCCCATCTACTCATTCCTTGGCTACAGATGAAATGCGATGGGTTTGGATGACATCCTGTCGAATATTCAAGAAGTGCATACCTGGATGTGGTCAAATTAAGATGAATCAATTTGAGCACCTGCTCGAATTGGAATGATATACAAAAAAAAGAAAAGAGGCCACTTGAAATGAAGTAACTGACGATGCTGTGATATTGTTATGTTGTTGTTGTTCGGTTTAGGCGGGGTGAACGGACGATGGGGTCAATCACACGCTAGCGTGACCTAATATTCGGCTATCGGGGTGAGCTGTGAAACACGGGGGAGAGACGACCAATCCCTGTGAGCTTCAACACGTTCTGGGCTGTGGTGGTGCTTGGGGGGGCTTGTCTTGGCATACAACTCCCGCATCTCACATACCCTTCGACGAGACCCTCGCCAACAATCGAACCGCGACCCGCCGAAAGACAACACTACGGCGCTTTCTTTGTTGTGGTTTTGCCTGGTTGTTCCGTTTGTAGAACCTCGGTGAAGAGCGCCATCGTCGTGGATTGGTCTGAAGATAGATCATTCCAAGGTTGCTGTTCCCGTCCTAGCCGCCTCCGCCATATCCGGTTACAAGCAACAGCGACGGGTGTTACGGTGTGTTATCGTCAAATCGCTTCACCTGCGATACAGACTGGACACAGCAACCCACAGGGCGATAGGCAAATCCGAATCTTCCACTCGCAGCTACATCGATTAAAGCGAACCTACCTCGGACCACCGACCAACCAACAATCAGCCACATCCGCACACAACCCGACCTCATCTCCCTCGTCGATCATCGTCATCATCATCCCATCTTTACCCGACTTCCTACTTTCTGATACAACCTCGACCCCAAGTCATCCTGGCCTGGGGTTTCCAGCTCGCGGATGCACATCTTTGGATCCTGAATTGACTTCACAACCACCCATAACCTGTTAAACCACCGACGTCACCGACGGCTTCCCCACCCGAGATCCCCCGCCACCACTACCGACCGCCGCCGTCAATCCCGCGTCCGATCTTCCCGACAACTCAACATCCGTATTATCGCTGCTTATTCCAACGACCGCGAATGACTTGCTAGGTCGTTCTACATTTCAGCCATGGGGAATGCGAGCACAAAGGAGTCGCGTGGTGGTGATGCCGGCCATCGCGGCCATCACGGTCAAGATGGCGCCAGTGCATCGCTGCATACAGACAGGTCGCATCGGAGGAACAGAGTCAGTCGAGGGGAGCTTGGGGGATTTCTAGGATTGACTGGAGGTTCCAGCTCACAGGGAGAGCATTCACATGAGCGCCGAGAGACCAAACAAGAAAGGGAAGCCCGGCGGCTGGAGAAGGAACGGGTTGCAAGGATCGCCGAAAGAGAGCGGAGTATGAAGGAGGAACATATCGACGGCGGGTTTCTCGTCACCATGGGCACATACACCGGCTCCGAGGATTTCAACAAGTCGATTGTTCGGCAGCTACAGGTGTGTACTTGCATGTGGGTAACCTGTCATGGCAACGACGTACTAACCTTTGGGGTAGATTGAAAGAAAGATTGCCCCATTCTGGAGAGGCCTCAATGATGTCGATGATCAATGGACCGAACCCCAGATCATTGCTGCAGCGCGCGGACTTCCTGTTCCGCCAGCCGATCAGACCCCTCCTGAAGAATTAATTCCGCGGCCTCTTCCGGTGAAGCCCCAGGAGGAAGCAACCCAGAATTTCAAAAACCTAACAGTTCCGATCGGTGGTCGCTCACAATCTGCAGCGTCTGAACAAAGTGGCTCCCACACCGGTTCGGCTCTCCCGTCGCCAGCCTCAATCTCGAGCTCGCTTCCACGAACCGCCTCCCCGTTCAAACCGCCGCGTGGCAAGGCAATAGCCGCCGTCCTAGGCGGAAACTCCCGAAATGGCTCGACCACAGAGATTATGCCCCGTGAAATCAATTTGCCGCACGATCCGTTTGTGAATGGACAACCGATCGAGGTGTTCCTGTACAAGAACGCCACCGAGTGTCCCATTTGCTTCCTTACATACCCTCCTTATCTGAACCAGACGCGGTGTTGTGGCCAGCCCATCTGCAGTGAGTGTTTCGTACAGATTAAGCGACCAGATCCTCATTTTCCGGAGGGCCACAACGAGAATGATCCGAATCACAATCCTGAAGAGGCAGCTGGCTTGTTGATTTCAGAACCTGCGTGCTGCCCTTATTGCACGCAGCCCGATTTTGGTGTTACTTATGAACCACCCCCATTCCGTCGAGGATTGACCTACGCAATATCTCCTCTCGCTGCGGGGAGCACCAACACGGCCATGTCCTCGAGCAGCTCGGTGAACTCGGGCAATTTGTCTCCCGGTGGCAGTGGCCGTCGTCGGGGACACTCTCTGTCTGCTAATAGTCCGAATGTCATTCTGACCGACAGGATCAGGCCGGAGTGGTCAAACAAGCTACAGGCAGCCCGCAGTCACCAAGCCAGGCGGGCTGCTGCTGCCACTGCTTTACATACGGCAGCTTTTCTTATCGGAAACAACGAGAACAGCCGAGCATTCCGAAGCCGGTTCAGCCGGCGCAACACTGGCGGATCAGGCTCTGCAGCGGCTTCGCCTAGTACGGCTAACAATGGCGAGGGAGAGAATGGGAATAGCGGCTCTGCAACTCCGTCTCAGGGGGCATCGGCACCCGAGGGAAACCGGGTGGTAATAACTTCTGGTGGCGGCGGAGGTGCTAGCAGACCTGGTCGCGTGAATGCCGAAGAGCTCGAGGAGATGATGTTTTTGGAAGCAGTTCGTCTGTCGATTGCTTCAGAGGAAGAACGAAAACGCAAGGCAGAAAAAGAGGAAGAAGAAAAGAGACGCAAGGCAGAGAAGGAGGAAAAGAAAGAGGCAAAGAAACGGGAAAAGGAGGAAAAAAAGGCTGCCAAGACAGCCGCGAGGCAGGGAGGACCGTATGAGAGTTCCGGTGGACGCAGTGGTCACAGCTCCCGGAATGCAAGTGCCTTGAGTCTGCCTGGTCTTGGGTTCGGTAGGAAGCGAGGCAATAGTGCTGCTAGCAACCTGCAAGTTGAGGCTGGTGCTACCAGTGCAGCTCCCCCGATTCCAGAGTCGGACGCCAGCTCAAAGGACAAGGGAAAAGCAGTTGACCGGAGTGAGACTGGCGCTCCAGAGGGCGTTGCGGAATCAGCCGACGCCTCGACTTCTGCCCCGCGGCCCATTCCTTTCCCACACGTCCCTGTGGGTCCGTCACATCTTCGACAGATGAGCAGCGCCTCATCTGCTTCATCATCCATCCTCGAGGACAGCCGCCCAGGTAGCTTCACTTCGCCATCGCAACTACAAGGCCCTCGTGGTAGTGGACTTAGTCTGGGAAGCCGTTCTGGTGGAAGCGAGAATGGTGGTGACGAAGAGCGGGATAGGGACCCGAGCGCTAGCACCGAACCTCTTCTCAACTTCCGAAGTCTAGCAGAGGTGGTGGAAGTCAGCATCGAGGGCGAGAATGCTGGAAGAAGACTCAGCCAGATTGAGCTTGAGACGAGTGCGAAGGAGAGAGATGTTGAGAATGAGGACGACAAGAATAGCAAAGAAGCCACAGCTAAGCAGGTGGAATTGGCTGTTAACACCAAGGCAGGAGAAGAGCAGACCACGGGAGATAAGCAGATGAGTGAGCAAGTTGAAGCCACGCCCAGCCACGAGGCCTTGTTACCGCCAAAGGTCATGATTACGCCGGATACGCCTTCGGTTGAGATTAGTGCGGACTCCAAGCAGCTTGGTTACGAGACGACAACGGTGGAGCGCACTGATCCGATTTCGCAGTAGTTTTGTGATGGATTGATTAGTTGCTGTGTTCCACGCTCTGAGGCGAGGACATAGACAGGAATAAGAAGAGGAGAATACCAAGTTAGCAGGAACAGATGGCAGTCAAATGGCTCATGTGGTTATATGCGGACGGCGTAAAGGAGTCAAAGGGGGTTTGGTTGGTTGCGTAATTGCTTGGGTTTTTTTCTTTTGTTTGTATATTCGCACCTTCACACACAATCCTTTCACACCTTTTTTCCCTTTTCCTTATGTGTAACCCCTCTCTCCTGTACTGCACCATTTTCACAATATTTCCCGATTGGCACCGTTCCTAGATTGGTTGGGAATGGGTGTTCCGTTGCATCAACACACCAGACTGAAAGAAGGAAGGAAATGATTTTTTTTTTTTCACACGATACAGATGACGGAGGTGGAGGAGTCTGGAGCAACCTTTTTCTTTTTTCTCGGACGGCCTTAGATATGGAATAGCATTTTTGACAACCAAGTCGCACATAGAAAGGAATACTGACTGGTCTGGTGACATCGTATATATCCCACTGACACGGATTGTTTCGAAGCTTGATCGAGCGCTGAACTAAATCCTCTTTCTTCTAATTCTTGGTTATTTATTGCTTCCCAGCAGACTTTCTGCTCTCTTCATACTCTGCAATTATACCATCACCTGGCACTTGGCCCTTATCTTCTGGCTTCCTGGTGTTGACATACCCTTCACCAGGACTATTCCAGGCATAATCTATCCAGCTTCCCAACGCAGGCCAGAGCTCGTTCTTGACCAGGTCTAATACCTTCTTCCCTCTTGGTGTGGCATCTTCTAGGCCAGCCAGAACATCATTCCATTCTTTTGCGGTCTCTTCCAGCTCAGGAATTGAAGAGACGCCACAGACTGTGGCGCCTACTTTTTTACCGCCGCCGATATCTACTCCCAGACCGGCTGCTGCGCCTGCTCTGGCGTATTCTTGGAGTGCCCAGCGGATTGCGACGGATTCGAGGCGTTCGTTTTGTTGTGCGGAGGTGATGCCAGATAGTTTGTGGCAGGCAAGGCGGAGCTCCGGAGGAGAGGGATGCCATTTGGCTAGGGGAGAGTTGGGGTTGTTATTGTCGGGTGGGATGCCGCGCTGGGTTAGGAGGCCCATTCCTAGCATTGAGGCGTTTAGGACTGCTGACACGCCGGCAGTTTTGAGTCTCGTGAGGGGGGAGGATTTGAGTAGCTCTTCTTGCCGTAGTCCATTTTCTACCACCCATGGTAAACCGAGTTTGCGATTTTGGAGGGTAAAGTGTCCGTAGCTCAGCACGGCGTCGAGCGGTTCCCCCGTTTCGGCGAGGATCATTTCCGCCAGGGAAGCCAACACGTCTGCTGGGAATCCGCTGATACCAACATATTTTATTACGCCTTCTTGGTCGCGAAGTCTGCGAAGCTCCTTGACGGCTGTGAGGACCTCCCGGGGCGAAACGAATTCGACGTCGTGCATGTAGACTAGATCGAGGTAAGGAGTGTGTAGACGTTTTAAACTGCGCAAAATAGAGTATCGAATCCAAGCGGGGGAGTAATCGAATTCGTCTCCGGCTATGCGGCCTGCTTTTGTGACTAGGAAGATTTTCTCTCTGGGAAGAGGGTTGGTGGGGGAGGTGAAGAGGGCGTTGAGCGCTTCGCCTAGGAGAAGTTCGGAAGGGCCGTAGTAGGGGGAAGTGTCGAAGCCGGTTATGTTGAGGGCGAGTGCGCGGGCTACGATATCGCGGTAGGGCATTGAATGGGGGTCGGAGACGTATTGGGTGTTGAAGGTTGCCGTGCCGAGGAGGAGAGGGGGGAGGACGGTGGAGATTGGTGAGCGGGGGGTTGGTTTGGACATTTTGGATGCGGTATGCCTGAGGGATTACATGTAGTGTTGGATTGGAGGGCCGTTGTGAAGTTTGGAGTGTTGGGGGAGATTGGTGTTGCGAGTCTCGGAGTTGAGGTTTATCAATCGCAAAAGTAAAGTGGGGGCTGGGGAAGTGTGGAGGAGGGCGGTCTTCAAGATGCAAGAAGGGACGTTGATTGCAACATCATATTTAGAGGGTCAGCATTCAATCCGAACTACCAATTCCAATTCAAATGGCGATTAGGGTCACGATTAGGCTTCCAAAATAAAAACCGTCAACATCGAATTCGTGGATAGGATCATCATCAATTGGAGGGGCAATGGAAGAAAGTGGGGTCAGGGATCTCCTGGCGATGCGGGGTAGATTACGCTGTGGCTGCGTGGGGTATCCTGGCTATGGGGAACGGCTTGGACCTGAGCTTGAGCTTCAGTGATCTCGGCCGTCTTCCACCTCAACCAGATTTTCGAACTTCGTAATCATCATTTTTGGCAAGGACTTCTTTTTGCCTTTTCCGCTGGCGCGCTATCTCAGTTAAATCTGGTTTTGCCTTCTTTTAGTTATACAAATACAAGCGTATCCCCGAATCTGTGCATCAGCTCCGTCATTAATGCAGGAACCCAGGATCTCGGGACGCACATCTGCTCGCCAAGAGCCAGGCCGCACACCCATATCATCTATCATCCATCTCATCTGATCTGATCTCAGCACTGGTTTCAGTATTTTTTCACTTTTCGCATCAGGCCTTTGTCACTCCTTCCAGGATGTCACTGACAGGCATTGGTATCTGTTTTGTTATTTTTGTCGTTTCTGATTCTCGGTCCCGATCTGATCGCATGGAGGACTCCACAGCAAGTGCTGGTGATAACCTCAATTCTAGTTACCCATCGACAACCTTCTTACATCATAAGCATGTGTATGAGGGCGTTCTGGGGACGCTCAGGATAGCCGGACCTTCCCTGCATTCTGGATTCATTTATTCGGAAATGCCAACGTCGTGCCTGGATTAGGCTAAAGGACGTCACCACCAGCAATAATGCCCACGTTTCTCCTTCCGTCCCGTTCCGCTTAATATCCCCAGAACCTCCGCATCAGACAGAGTTCATATAATTCCTAGATCACTCTTCTTTATCCTTCCAATCAATGACCTCTGATCGTCAGCCACCGAGCAACACGGCGGATTCTTCCAGGTCCTTCCTTGCATCACCATCGAAATTGATGTACCATTGAGAGGCCAAAAGGGACTTTTTTCTCAAACAAAACCTCCGGATCGTCAACCATGGACCAACCAACGCCAGTGCAAGTGTGATGACCGGTCAAGGGTGAGGTGGTAGCCTCATTGTGGGCTCGAGGCTACGATGGTTACTGTATACACCGGGGTTTCTGTGCCGATGAGTTCCCAAAGCTGCAGTTACGGCCCGGCTTAGATCGCCTATCCACGCGCTCATCATATTGGAAGTGCTTCTTCCGTACAGGGCTAGATGCAGATACGCCCTGGTTGGTCGGTCCAGGGGACGGATATGGGTGGGAGGTATATAAAAGTCTCTCCCGGGTCAATCGTCTCGAGTCCGCCGCCTGATGCTGCTGCTTTCACTCTTGTTTCCCGTTGAGCACCGTCAAGATGCATTTCTCTCAGGTCATCACAAAGGCTGCTGGCTTCCTGGGCCTCGGTAAGCTCAGAATAATGGATAACACGGAACAAGACTAGATGCTGACATGTAAACGCAATCTAGCCTCCAGACAATTTTCCTTTGATCCCGATTCTTCAGTATACGAGGATGCCGAGACCGGTTTGACCTTCTCCTCCTACTCAACCGACCGTGGTATCAGCTACCGTGTCGCCATCCCCGAGGAGATCCCAACAGGCGATAAGATCTTCGACACGGTTCTCCAGATCGAGTCTCCCAATGATGTCGGCTGGGCTGGGTTCGCCTGGGGAGGACACATGACATACAACCCCTTGGCTATTGTATGGGCCAACGGAACCAACAATGTCGTTCTCTCGTCAAGAATTGCATAGTTTGTAACCCCTCTCCCATACACTCGACTCCCTTCTAACACTTATAAACAGCGGCTACTACAGCCCGCCCGAGTACAGCGACTCGCACTACACGGTCCTCAAGACTGGTACTCACATCAACGCCACCCACTTCAAGATCACAGTCAAGTGCACGGGCTGCTCCAGGTGGGGTGATGAGGATATTGGATTCACCGAGATCGACCCAGAGTACGACAGCACCTTGGCTTATGCTTATTCTGACCACCCCGTCGACACTCCCGGTGACGAGACTTCCAGCTTTGGTATCCACGACAGCTTGGGACACCCCGTGTATGCTCTTGGCAGCCAGGCCAAGAATGCTGACTTTGCTGCCAAGGTTGCCTCTCTTTAAAGGGGGTAGAAGGTTGATGAAATGAGGATAGTATCAGATGACAGCTTTAGACAGTGACAAAAACTAAAATCAAGCTTTTTTTTGCATATATATATATGAGCAATATCTGATATGTCCTCAGATTGATTGTATGCTCCTTTGGGGATAGTGATGAGGGGTAACTGCCGAATCACATCCCGAGTCAAGTTGCGTATGGCTGAATTGAGTAACCAATGTGAGGGCTGATTACTGATAGTGGAGGACGAGCAGATTTCGTCATGGAGTCTGCCTGAGAATTTTGTCATCTCCTGTATCAATGGGCTTGATCCAGCGCGGGTTGCTTGTGCGCTCTTCTGATCATCATCATCATCATCTCGTTTACGATGTATCTCACGGTCCTCTTGTTGTGGTTGACATTTACCCCCTTCCTGCACGCAAAGACACATATCGCTCCTCAAGCAAGCAACAACACAACTATCGACCTAGGCTACGCCTCGTACACAGGCATCTACAACGCCTCAAAATCCCTGACAGTCTGGAAGGGAATCCGCTTCGCTGCTCCTCCCGTCGGTAAACTACGATGGCAGGCTCCTCAGCCTCCATCTGTTGTCAACCGTACAACCGTACAGGCACCTATAGTAGCAGATAAATTCGGTAACGCCTGTCCTCAGGTGTTGTCCAACAAACCTGGGAACAACCTGGTGTTCATGCCGGGGAATGAGGATTGCTTGTTTCTGAATGTTTGGTCTCCTTTTAACATGACAAAAAAGAAGTTGTTACCAGTGCTGGTAGTTATTCACGGTGGGGGGTATGGTTTGGGAGACGGAAGCAGGGACATGAGTGAGTTTATTGGGAGCAATGCGGGTCGGATTGTGGTGGTTGGGATTCAGTATCGGGTATGGGTAGAGTCAAACATGGCTAAACATGAAAGGATATTGTGCTGATGAGATTGATGTCACAGCTTGGCGTATTTGGTTTTCTTGCTTCTCCGGAAGTCAAGAGCAAGGGAGTGTTAAATGCCGGGTTATTGGATCAGAGGTTCGCGTTGGAATGGGTACAAAGACATATTGAAAAGTTTGGAGGGGACAAAGAGAGAGTGACGGTGCAGGGGCTGTCGGCTGGGGGTGGGTCAGTGTTGTTGCACGCTGTTTGGGATGGTGGGAAGGATGGGGAGAGGCTGTTTAAGAATGTGAGTTGAGTTCGAGTTACCTACATATGTGAGCCATCTAAAAAGGGGGTGGTGTGGTGTGGCTAATGACGAGATACTAATTAGTTGATCGCCGCGTCGCCCTGGGTACCGACTCAGCCGTATTATAATGATACAGGGGTTGTGAGAGATTATACTAATTTTGCGGCGTTATCTGGGTGCTCTTCTGGCCAGAAGGCTTTCGACTGTTTGGTTGGGAGGGATTCGTTGGTGTTGCAGTATGCTGCGCATTTGGTTTCTACGAACCCGCCGACGCCGTTTGGGAATTGGTAGGTGGCATAAACTGATGTAAGAATGATGTTGCTGATATGAGATCCAGGCCCTGGAAGCCGGTTACGGATGGGGCTCACATTACTGAACCTCCTAGCGTTGTGCTTCACAATGGTCCAGTTAACGGGCTGAGGGTTCTTGTCGGTGTAAGTGAATGACCCTGCAGACCAGAGGCCTTTTACTGATATATTGTCAGAATAACGCCAACGAAGGCCCCTTGATACCTCCAACAAATATCACAACCCAAAACGACTTGATAGCATGGCTCAAACAAAACTTTCCAAACCTGTCACAAACAAATATCACGAACATCTTGGCTGCCTATCCAGCTGGTGAAGGTTCAGTCAGCCTCAACATTACAGGCTACGAAACAAATGGGTACGGACCGGGGACAGCAGTGAACATCAGTCAAGTTGCCACAGGTCAGCAGCAGAGGTGTTTTGTAAGTCTACGGCTGGTCTCCTTCTGTGCTTTTAGCTGATGCGCTTTGGTACCAGAACATATACGCAGAAGCAGAAGTCATCTGCCCAAGCTACTGGCTCGCCAGCGCCTTCAGCAGACAAAACAAATCCGCATACCACTACCAATACTCGGTTCCGTTCGCCATCCACGCAGCGGATATCTCGGCATATTATGGACCGCCAACCGAGAATCAGGGACCTGACTTGGTCAACGCGTTTAGGAGTGAGTGGCCCCTTTTTCGCAGACAACACCATCATTGTCAACTAGGTCACTGACTGATACAGAAATCTACGGCAACTTCATAACCAACAACAACCCATCCCTCTCCAACCAAGACGCAAACGGCTTGTCTTCCCTAACTTCAAACGCCTCAAATGCAGCTAGTGATTGGTATGTTGTTTACGCAACCCCTTGCCCCTTATCCCTGAATTGCGATAGTAACGAGAGAAAAGGCCTCCCTGGACGGATGCCAATCCAGCTTTGTTGAACCTGAACCAAACTGGCGGTGTATCGTATACTGCTGTTTCGCTTATAGGGGTACCGGTCACGCAGTCTAGGGGGCCGGAGTTGAGAAATAACTTTACTTTGGCGGATGCGTATAGCTGGGAGGGAGGGAGAGGCGAGAGGTGTGAGTTTTGGAGGAAGTTGAGTCTACACGTGCCTCAGTAGTGAATGGGTTCTGTCATTGTGGCAGGTAGGTCAGAAATTGCAGTATCATCGAGTCTCATGTGGCCAGGGGTTCCGAGTTCCGAACGCCCCGCCGGATAATATATGACACTTTGGCATATCACCCCTGACTCTATATGCATGTAGTTTAGAGCCAAGCAATCAAATCTGATGGAATGGCCTGGCCTTCTTCCACTCGGCACCAGATCCGGAACGGGAGCCTGTGATAATGCAGGAACATCAACTTGCATAGCCGAGACCACATGTTGGACACCCTCAACGACTGCCGTTGACATGACCCGCGATTTGAGGATAAGATGTAGATTCGTCACATCAGACAAAGCTGGCGCGGCCTTGAGATATAGCTAATTGGGGACCCATTCCTTGATACCGTTCTCAATGTGGGCACTGTGAAGCATCAATGTCCGCATCTGGGACTGACAGCAAGATGATGACCAAACAAATTGCCAGTCTCCTTGCCGCCCTCACCCTTTTTACAGCTGGAGGATTATGCGCAACCATCCCAGCAAACGCAGAGCTGCCTCCAGCCCCAAAATGCAAAGCAATTCCAGGCGGTGATGGCTGGCCTTCTCTCGAAACATGGGCTTCCTTCAACCAATCCATCGATGGACGACTCATCAAACCGACACCCCCCGGGGCTGTCTGCCATCCCGGACACGCCGCGTACGATTCTTCAAAATGCCAAATCGTCCAGACAGCGTGGTCTGGGGAGCCTCTACACTCCAATGATCCAGTTTCGGTCATGTGGAACAACTGGAACAACGACACCTGCCTCCCAGATCCCAGGCTGTCCTGCAGTGAAGCCGGATATGCCGTCTACGTAGTCAACGCAACAACACCAGAGCACGTCAAGGCAGGGATCGACTTTGCCCGACAGCACAACATCCGTCTAATTGTCAAAAACAGCGGACACGACTACATCGGCCGTTCAACCGCCCCCAACTCACTCTCGATCTGGGTCCACCACATGAAGTCCTTCAAAGCCCACGAAACATCCTTCCAACCCGCAGGATGCAACTTCTCCATCCCCGGCCATGGCATAACAGCAGGCGCAGGAACCCAAATGCAAGAAGCATACCGAGCCACCGCCCTCCTCAACCGAACCGTCGTAGGAGGCAACGGCAGAACGGTAGCCCTCGGCGGGTTCATCACGGGCGGAGGACACAGCATTCTCGCACCGCACTACGGCATGGCAGCAGACCAAGTCCTGCAACTCGAACTGGTCACCCCTCGAGGAGAAATCCTCACGGCGAACGAATGCCAAAACACGGACCTGTTCTGGGCAATGCGAGGCGGCGGCGGCGGAACCTTTGGCGTCCTAACCTCTGTCACTCTGCAGACTATCCCGTCCCCGCAGGTCTCATCCCTCACTTTCCTCCTCGCCACGCCCTCCACGAACCCCCAAGCCTTCGACGCGGTAACCTACTTCCTCACCCAGCTCCCCGTCCTCGAGGCAGCCGGAGTGTCAGGCTATCCCATCATCTTCCAAAACTCGACCTCGTCAACAAACCCCGGAGATCCAACCCTGTTCACGGGAGTGATCGGCAAACTCATAATGCTAAACGCTTCTTCCAGCCAGACAATCCTCTCCCACGTGAACCCAATTTTTGCTCACATAAACTCTGCCTTCCCTTACTTTACTTTTTACGCCGACGTCAAATCCTACCCTTCCTTCGGCGCCTGGTACGAAGAAAACTACGACCCTTCCCCGGTCGGCCACAGCAACGTGATGGGATCCCGCCTACTTTCTGCGGAATCCCTCACCGCCAACCTGACGGCAACAAAAATAGCCTTTGAAAAGTTTAGTTCGGGCGGACAGGCGACTGCCTACGTCGTCTCGGGAAGAGGAGTGTGGAACGCCAAACCCCGCGGAGGAAGCAACGGTACGGCAGTTAATCCGGCCTGGAGGAAGGGAGTGGTGGTGCACGCCACGGCTTCCGTGTTTAATTTTGCTTCTGCCGACGAGAGGGCAAGGAAGGAAGCGCTGAAAAGGACAAAAGGGTATGCGGATGCGCTGAGGGAGATCAGTCCGGATTTGGGTGCGTACGTGAACGAGGCGGACAGGTACGAGGAAAATTGGCAGGAGACGTTCTGGGGAGGGAACTACGAGAGGTTGGCTGGGATTAAGAAGGTGGTTGATCCTCAGGATGTGCTCTGGTGCGGGGTTTGCGTCGGTGGGGAGGGGTGGGAGGAGGTGGAGGGTGGGAAGCTGTGTAGGGTTTGAATGTGAGAGAGGGTATGTACATACATGTCATTTATGTATTATTACTTTTTATCATCATGAGAGGTCATGGCTTTTTTCGGTTGCCAACTCTCAAACAAACTGGGAATAAAGCGGGAAGCAAAATGTAAAAGTGCGGGGAAAGATTCGATCCGACGTTGCATGGAAAGACGGCCCAGCAGCAGTGTCGTGCCGTTCGCCGTTCGCCGTTCGTTCGTTGGAGAAGGAAGGAATGTGCCGCTGTCCACTTCTGCAGATTCATTCACTCTCAACCACAGTCTCACAATGACCAAAACGGGCTTTTCCAAGGCCGCCCGGCGTCTGCATCTCTTTTGTTTGTTTCTAGCTCTCGGTTCGTTTGTATGGGGGTAAGCAACCCGTAATAATTACCTGTTACCTTATTCCCGTGGGCTGACTTTTTCCTCAAGATACAATGTCGGAGTCCTCGCATCCGTCCTGGTCCACCCAGGCTTCATAGAAACAACCCAAACGGCCGCATCAAAAAGAGGTCTCGTAACGGCTATTTACTACCTCGGCACATTCGCCAGTTACATCTTCCTCGCCCATCCCGCCGCTGACAAGCTTGGTCGCCGAAATGCTGCTCTCGCGGGAATGTCAGTTACTTGTGTCGGCCAGCTGATGCAAGCTGGCGCCGTCGGTTCGCCATCTGAAGCACTCACCATGATTGTGTTGGGGAGGATTATTGCTGGAATGGGGACTGGAATCATCTCGACGAGCGTGCCGTTGTATCAGAGCGAGATTGCGCCGCCGAAGCAAAGGGGGAGATTTGTGGTTATGAACCATATTGGGTTTGTTGCTGGTCTTGCTTCCGGCTTTTGGGTCGGATGGGCCATCACCTTCTGGGACAACGCCCGCGGTCTCGCTGTTGGATGGCGATACTCGCTGTCTTTCTCCTTCATTCCCGCCTTCTTGTTCGTGGCTGGCCTTCCGTTCATGCACGAATCACCGCGCTGGCAGGTCGAGCACGGCAAGATTGAGGAAGCATTCCACACGCTCTCCTTTTATCGAGAAGGATACTATACCCCCGATCAGATACATGCCGAACTTATCGATATTGAACGCTCCGTCGCCGTGTTTAGGGTATCCGGTCTCACGTGGACGTCGCTTTTCACTGACGAGAGCTTGTTTGCTCGCATGTGGCGGTCGGCTCTTCTTCAGTTCATGGCTCAGATGTGTGGCGCTACGGCTATGAAGTACTATCTGCCCGCGCTTTTCAAGGCTCTTGGGCTAAGTCATCGTGTCTCTCTTTTGGCTGGAGGGATTGAGAGCACCTTGAAGATTGCATGTAATGTGGTCGAGATGTTGATTATCGATCGGGTTGGACGGAGGTTGACGTTGGTTATCGGTGCCGTAATTATGGCGGTTGCATTGCTGGTAAGTGTTCTTTCCACGAGAGAAAAAAATGATGTGTGATACTGAAACTTCTCTAGATAAACGGCATCTTGCCACAGATTTACCCACACAACGTAAATCGTGCGGCGGACTATACATGTGTGGTGTTTGTCTTTATTTACTCTCTGGGATATAGCATGGGCTTTGGCCCTGCTTCGTGGGTTTATGGTTCCGAGGTAAGGTATTCTCTTCACGTGCCTTCAAAAGGAAATGCTAACTTGACTTCCCAGATCTTCCCAACAGCTGTCCGAGCCCGCGGTCTCAGCTTTGCCGCCTCGTGCGGGGCCCTCGGATCCATCATCGTAACCCAACTTTGGCCTATCGGTATTGCAGCTCTTGGATCCAAGATCTACTTCTTTTTCATGGCCATCAATCTCGTTTCCGTGCCAGTCATCTATCTTCTGTACCCCGAAACCAAAGGTCGTCGACTGGAAGACATGGATGCTCTGTTTGGAGGCGGAAGGGTGGAAAGAGGAGAGCACGGCGAAACAGAAAACCTGCTTACGGATCGGTCAAGTTTTGAGTATCGAGATGAAGACTCTGAGAGGGACTCTCTGGCTCAGCTTGATCCTGAGCCGTTGAGCGACTGATTGGCGTTGATTATTGAATGAGCTGGTAGTGTAGTTGGATTAGTTTGCTTCTAGTGAAATACAAAAACTCAAAATCCATAAAACATTCGTTATGGGGAGAAGAATTAATTACACCCTCCGGTTCCTAAACTCCAACTTGAAACTCATATCAGGACACATACTCCCGTTCGGCATCTGTCCCTTCTCCGGCTTCTTCTTCGTCTTCTCTCCAACAAACCTCAAATCATAATTCATCAAGATGTGCGTCAGCGCGATCTTGATGGTATTGTCGGCAAACATCCTCCCCGGGCACGCCTGCGGTCCGTCGCCCCAGTGGGGGCTATCCGCGCCCAGGTTGGCAAATTTGAACTTGTTCTCGTTTCCTTTGGTTGTTCGAGCGTTGAAGTGACGGTAGGGGTCGAATTCGTACGGATCTTTACCGCCGCCCCCTCCTTTCCAATACTCTGGAGAGAAGTTGATGCTGTGCGCTTCGACGCAGATTGTCGTTCCCCGAGGCAGGGTTGGGATTTTGTGGTTCGGGACCGAGGTCAGGGTAAGCGGGGAGAGGAGACGGCGGTAGAGGATCACGTGGCTGAAGCAGTTGACTCGGATCGATTCGCGCATTACGGAATCCATGAGGCGGAGCTCGTTGAGCTGGGTCGCGGGGAGTTTGCCGCCGAAAGGGTTTGTGACGGTGGTGATCTCTTCGCGGAGGGCGGCTACGAGGGACGGGTCGGCGGCGGCTAGTTCCACCAGGATCCAGTAGATGGTGCCCGAGGTTGAGGGGGTTGATTCGAGAGATATGTCGAGAACGTCAGAGACGATCTGAAGGATGGGGTTCTTGTGGATTGGGGAGGAGCGGGGGTAGCGGTTGAGGAGGAAGGAGGAGAGCGCCATTTTGTTGTTGATTATTGCTGTCGGCTTTTCGCCAACGGTTGAGAGTTGGGCTAGTTCTTTTTTGATGACCGGGGTGAGGAGGCGTCTGAGAGCGAAGCGGGTGTAGCGGATTGGGATGAAGAGGAAGGGTTTGAAGGTTGGTTTCAGGATCGAAGGGAGGAATGAGAGGATGAAGGTTGGGAAAGCGACCCAGACTGTGAGCATTTGGCTGTTGCGAATCCAGGACCTGCTGTGGCCCAGCTCGCTCCCTACTAAGGCGCAGGCGTTGATGGTGGTGGCGATGTTCTGAACGGTCTTGTAGACTGTGATCTCTTTCCAATCCGGGCAGTCGCCGATATTGTCTTGAATTGCTTTTGCGCAGTCCTTTTGTCGTTGCTCAATAATGAATGGAATGTTTCGGGAGAGATCAACAGAGACAGCTCGCATCATCTCGGGGGTGTGGGATGGCATTCCCGACCACTTCTTGTTGAAAGCCTCCTTGAAGAAAGCGAGCAAGGACGCCCTCGACTCGGGGATTCGTTTGACTTCGTTGTAAAAGCTAAAAGGGAGGACGACGTATTCAACACCGAAAGCCCTGAAACGGTATGCCGAGTCTGGGTACTTTTTGGCATATTCTTTGATTTTCTTGACCGAGTCCAACTTGCCCTTGACGAGAGGAATGCCCAGTTTCTCCAGAGGGGATTTTGGTGGGAAGAGAAGAGACTTTAGTGTATACAATACCACGATAACTATTGCAGTTCGCCATCGCAAGCTCAAGGAGGAAATCCAAATAACAGGGGCGTAAACATCCCGAACTGTAAAATTTGAGAAGATCATGATGCCACTGTCTGATGAACTTATGTATCTCAGGCCGGTTGAAGGAAAAAATATTGACTGTGTATAATTCGGGACAGTTTGATCAATACATGGGAATTTTGAGTTGAGTAGAATGTAGGCACAAAGAAACAGGGGGGTGGCGCTGACATTGTTGTTGATATTGTCTGGGCACTTCTTTATTGCTCGAGCCTCAGAACCCCGAGTGCCGTTTTAACCTAAAAGAAGAACATCCACCCATAGTAGAACATGGAAAAGCCAGGCAAAAAAAAAAAAAAAAAAAAAAAAAAAAAAAAAAAAAAAAACTGTGCAAAGGGGCCACAAAAAACAATATGGGGGGGGCGGGGCCACCAGTAGCCACAAATGTTTTGGGGCCCGGGGGCCCACAAACACAACC
>MU858831.1:332838-401001 GCA_033297175.1 Cladorrhinum sp. PSN332 | reverse complement strand
CTACATTCCAGCCCCCCCCCCCCCCCCCCCCACCCAAAAAAAAAAAAAAAAAAAAAAAAAAACCCAAACACAAAAAAAAAAAAAAAAAAAAAAAAAAAACCCCCCAAAAAAAAAAAAAAAAAAAAAAAAAAAAAAAAAAAAAAAAGACTTGCAATAGGCCAGAAAAGAGCAAAAGGGGGTGGAAGGTCCAAGCCTTAGACACCATGTTTATGGGCCAGGCGTGCCAACAAAGACAACCAGCACAGCCAAAAACCTGTGTCCCTCATCATTAGCCCCTATTTGCGAAGAAACTTTAGAACTGCTGTAGATGATTCATCACTTACGCACAAGTCGCGGTAAAGATTTGCGCCCTCGTAATGCCCGTGAGCATCATCAACCCAAAAGCGAAGAGTGCAGTAAACCCGGCAATCAGGGCAATTTGTCGGGGTAGAGTTTCAACATCCAGCAAGGCGGCAACTGCCACGATGGGCAGCATGCAGGCTGTGAATGTCACAGATTTGGAAATGAGTGGGAAGAGCGATTGGCCTGGATATGTTGGAGCTGCAATGTAATCCTGTGTTTTGTTTCACATTTGTGAGCTCTCGGTAGCAGAAGCAGCAGCAGCAGCCTCAAAAGAGGAGGATTGAGATCACAGTAGGCACTTACCAGCTTCAAGTCTCTTAGTTCCGTTTCCTCCAATCTTTCACGATTCGGAGCGGTTCGAGGAGGGACCGATCTCTGCTGACCCATTTCCACATCAGAATGTTCGAAGTGTCTTTCTGCACGGCGATCTGTAAAGGTCGTGTAAATGGTGCTCAAGATATAAACAACTTCCTGGAGCCAGAGGGTAATGCCATCGACTGACTTTTTTTCCTGCGGAGCGATGAGATCGTCCCGGGTGGATGACTTGTTCATATTGCAAAGGTTGAAGACCAACTCGGGAATTTGTTGCTTTAGGCTTGTTTGGGTAGTTCGCTCGTATTGCTTGCCCCATACTTCGCTTCCGCGGCCCCTGATTTTGAAGTTTCCGGCCATTGGGGCGACGAGCCACTTCAACAAGGTAGACATGCTTCTGCTACTCGGCTTTGGGAGGGCTGACACCTTGGCATAACGGATGAGGGCATCATCTTTGCAAGTACATGCAGAGCGGTAAGCCCCTTTGTCTGTCCAAAGCAGAAAGCACGAGGGTGGGAAGCTGAAACCTACCATATTCTCTCAAGACTTTTCTCAGCTTGACAACGAGTTCCCATTGGTCTGTGTCAGAATCAATCATCATATCAGCGATCATGTGAAATTGGTCCTCATGATTCTCAGCGGTTTCGGGTGCGAGCCACCAGTCTGTTTGTTCCAAACGCGCGAGATCTTGTCCAAGGGACGATAGTTCAACCTGATAATATAAAAGATTTTTTATGTGAAGGTTCCGAAATAGTCCAAAAGCTTCATAGTCTGGCTTGACGGTCATGAGGTTCGCTAAGAGCGGCCAGCCTTCAATGCTGTCCTGCTGCCCAGCAAAGCTAGCGTGTTGAAAAGTATAGCGAAGCCGCTCGGGTGGTATTGGATGAGGTATCGGTGCATTGCTTGGCCCAGCCTCGGTGCCTGCCGATACAGAATCCGAACCCATGATGTCTGCGGAAAGAAGGGTAAATTTATCGAGGGGTGAGGCAGTTGTTTGGGCAAGGTAGCCTCTTATTAAATACACTTATCACTCACCTACTATGCACCTCTACGCGGTGTGAGTTGGCTTTGCAGGTTTTGACGGGAGCGTGATGGGTTGATCATATGCCGGCAAATGACCACTTCCTCCCAGTTTTCCAAAATGGGGTAACACAGCATTACGCCTACCTACCGACCATTCTGAGTCTTTGATTACCTGACCGTGCCCTCGCTCTACTCAAAGCTCTCGGGGATCGAGAGACATCAAAGACCAATTCCTGGTTACTAGGTCCATTGGTAAAGAGATCTCAAGGCTGCCCCTATGTACGGTATTTATTATGTTGACGCTGACTCGGAATTTCCCAAATTGACGCACCCCAGAAATAATCCCAAGATTATAGACACGCATATCAAAGGTGATGACACAGCAGGGTTTCATCCGACTGGAACTATTGATGCAGTAGCGCCACATTGTTCCCAATGTAGACAAAACATCTTTCAGCTCTCTTGGTTTTGAAGATTTGCCTAACTAAGCACCCCTGACTCCTTGGCAAGCCACCATGGACAAAACGCGTGAAGGACCCCCGCGTTCTGCGTTTTGTTATCTTTCTTGAAATACTAATTTATTTTGCACCATCGAGGTGCTGTTGGCAACCTTCTTGATGGAGTCCAAATTGTGGATATTGTTCTCGGGGTTGATCATTGGTAAGTACTGACAGCACCTACCTACCTACCTACCTACCTTGTAGCAAATCGTGACCTGACTGGATTTGCAGTAAGCTTGGGCGGCCACTTGTTTTTTCTTCTCAGCTGCATCACCCCAACCATCAAGGATATTGCTCTCTACAGAGTCAACGTTACCCAACTGGCACAAAACCTACAGACGCAAGGATTAAACAACAGCCGAGACGTCTCCCACCTCGTTCATCCTGCTTTGCCCACCTACTGGTATTGGGGAGTATCCGGCGTCTGCGATGTTCACGAGGCAAACGGGGACGACTCAAAGGATGAGGTTATCCGTTGCCGACGGAAGTTTCTGCCCACTCAGGGCCTCCTGACCCTCGTCGAAGAGTCTTTGAGAGACAGCCTCAACGATGGCAGCAACGACAGCGGCGATAACACAGATCAGATCGTCCAAGACGTCGTCTCGGCCTGGAACACCACAGTGAGCAAACGCAGAGTGGCAACATTCTTGGCCGAAAAGGAAGAGGGACTCCCGGCTCGACTTATTGCCAGCGCTGCTTTGGCAATCGCTGCCGTTGTCCTTGACTTTGGCATCGCCTTCGTTGCTGGCCCCTGCGCATCCATAGGTAAATACAAGAGAGTATTCTCGACCCTCCTGGTTTTCAGCGGATTGCAATCATTAGCAGCCGGCACCTTGGCAATCTTGTCCATGAGGTATGGAGTGCGCGGCATGGTCAGCAGTGGTGAAAACGGGGGACCTGCTATCATCATCCTGTTTGTGGCTGTGGCACTGAAAGGCTTGACTGCTGGGATGGCCTTTGGGTTACACAGGCGTGACAACAATTTGCTCCCAACAACTCAACCACCTCGGCCTCGACCACCACCTGATTCATACAACTATGGCTATCACCCGTCACAACCCCCTTCATGGCATCCCCAACCTACCTGGAACAACAACAACAACAACAACAACAATCAAACTCCCGTGACTCAGCCTCCGGTTACTCGACCACCACTGAACGACGGGTTCCAGACTTCAGAAGAGAGAAGAAAGGAGATTGGATTCAAGGGCGAGGACCATATCGACAAATTCTTCAAGCGATCGATCCCGGGGTGGTCCGCCGAGATGTACTGGACCAGCAAGCTGCGCAGTCTGGGAGGAGAGCACCGGGAATTCACGGGATACGAGAGAGACTATGCCGACTTCACCTATGACGACTCTCAAGGGCACATGGGGGAGCTTCTTGCGGCTCACGGAGCACAAATCATGCCCGGCTGGTCCGATGGCACCAAGTATCACATCGAGGTCAAGACCACGACGAGAAGCCACGATCCGGTGTTTTTTGTGAGCGAGAACCAAGTTGCCAAGGTGGGTCGCCTACTTTTCTTTTTATTCTTCACTGGACGAGTCAATATTTATCAGCGCGTATGTACTAACTGCTGGTATTCTCCACAAACAAGATGCTGCAATTTCAGGACTCGGCGAACGACGCTTTCATCCTCGCTTGTGTCTATCAGGTCAATGGGCAACGCACCGATGTCAAGTGGTTTTCTGATCCGCTATCGAATAATGAACTCGAGTTCAGTGAATATCCAAATCAGGATGGGTATTACGAGGTCAGGACGAGGTTTGTATCCCCTGACTTTTGCATCTTGCTGCGTGTATTTTGTCTGATGAGACAGTATTGAACTGACATGATGTTAATTAGGTCGTCCCGACTCTCACATCTGTGAATACACACAAGGTTAATGTAGATGCACACGTACATACACTAGAGTAGATGTTTATTGACTGTTTCTGCTGGGATACTTGGGTTTATGGCTTTGGCGCTTGTTTGCGGCAATCCGGCAATCCGTCATGTCTTTTGTCGTCCCAGATTTTAGACGGAAGATAGGATAAATTGCATTCAAGCGCACGCTACTGTCTGCTTATCGAATTCCGATTGGGTTGCCCAAACGGTAGCTCACATGTACTACCTCCACCCAACAAGACTCATTGGGCATGATATGCGGGGAAATCGGAAAACACACCCGGATGGTTTTACATATCACTTCAATGGTCGTCTCTAGTTATTTCCATGTTCCATTCAGTCATTCAAGCCAGAAAGCACAATGTCTGTTCAAGTCGACTACCTCGATCGTGGATGGAAATTCAAGCGGGTGACAGACTCGGACGAAGAATGGCAGCACGTCGAGCAGATGCCCAGCGATGTGCACTCGGAACTCATTCGGAAGGGAAAGATTGCCCACCCATTCGTCGACCTCAACGAGCTGGACGCGTCATGGGTTGGTGAAGAGACGTGGCAGTACCGCACCACTCTCCCTATGCCCGATCGTGTCTCGCCCAACATGCAAATCGACCTTGTTTTTGACGGCCTCGACACGTTCGCGACGGTCAAGCTGAATAATGTCACAATATTGTCCTCGGAAAACATGTTTCTTGAGCACCGGGTCAACATCAGCGATTTTATTACCGACGACGGAGAGGCCAACGTTCTGGATATCTTGTTTGAACCAGCTCGCCAAAAAGGTATAGAAATTGTCGAGGCGCACCCGGAGCACGACTTCATCGTCCACCAGACCGAAGTCAGCAGGGGCCCCGTGAGGAAGGCACAGTATCATTGGGGCTGGGACTGGGGTCCCATCCTGATGACGGTTGGACCGTGGAAACCGATTCGCATCGAGGCCTTCCCGTCACACCTCGGCAGAATCGACAGCATCAAGGCGCTTTACGCCATTTCGTGGATTGGCGAAGGGACGCCGCTGGTTGAATTCGGTGTTGAAGCTCAAATAACTTCAGGTCGGACTCGCGCAGAGCACGTCGAGATTGAGTTGCTCTTCGAACACGAGACTATCTTTTCTCTGAAGGAAAGGATTCGCGCCACCGGTGACGCCGACAGGGAGAAAACCTGGGAGTACAAGTCCGGCAAAGTCAGACTCGAAAACATCCAGCTCTGGTGGCCGAGAGGCTACGGCCTCCCAAACCTCTACGAACTGCGACTCACAGCCAGCGGTGAGGACGGCCTCACTCTGGCACAGCACACCGAAACCGTCGGCTTCCGCAAAGTCGAACTCGTTCAGGAGCCAGACCCCTTCGGCCAATCTTTTTACTTCCGCATCAACAACGTCGACATCTTCACCGGAGGATCCAACTGGATCCCAGCCGACAGCTTCCTCTCCCGACTCCAGAACGACCCCCGACGATACGCAGACTGGATCAACCTCCTGGCGGACGGGAACCAAAACATGATCCGGGTCTGGGGGGGCGGCATCTACGAACACGCCCTCTTCTATCAAACCTGCGACGAGCTCGGCATTTTGGTCTGGCAAGACTTCATGTTTGCCTGCGCATCTTACCCGACCTATCCCGAGTTTCTCGAGTCAATCACCGAGGAAGCGACCCAAAACCTCCGCCGGCTCCGCAACCACCCCTCGATAATTCTCTGGTGCGGCAACAACGAGGATTACCAGATCGTCGAGCGATACAACCTCGACTACAACTTGTCCGATAAAGACCCCGAATCCTGGCTAAAGACAAATTTCCCGGCGCGATACATCTACGAACACCTCTTACCCACCCTCGTCTCGCAGGAAACCTCTTTTTCCTCTGTCATATACCACCCTTCCTCTCCCTTTGGGGACGGCAGAAGCACGACCCTAAAAGTCGACCCGACGGTGGGAGACATCCACCAGTGGGACATGTGGCACGGCGAAGCCAAACCCTTCCAATCGCTCCCCGAGATGTCCGGCCGCTTCGTCTCGGAATTCGGGATGGAAGCCTACCCGCACCTGGAAACCGTCCACAAATTCGTTGCAGACGAGTCGGAGCGATACCCGGGGAGCAAGACGATTGATTTCCACAACAAGGCGATCGGGTACGAGAGAAGACTGATGACGTATCTGAGCGAGAATTACAGAGTCAATTATGATTTGGCCTGTTTTGTGCATTTGACTCAAGTCCTGCAGGCCGACGCGCTGGGGACGGCGTATAAATCCTGGAGGAGACAGTGGAACACCAAGGAAAAGGGAAGAAAGTGCGGGGGCGCGTTGGTTTGGCAGTTGAACGACTGCTGGCCCACCATCAGCTGGTCCGTTGTGGATTATTACTTGGTCAAGAAGCCGGCTTGGTATGCGATCAAGAGGGCGATGAAGCCGGTTGCGGTGGGCGTGGGGAGGAAGTTTTTTGATTGTGCAGTGAGACCGGCTGATGGGAAGCTGTGGAGGAGGGATACGGGGCATGTTGATCCGAGGAGGGCGGTGGATGAGGCTGAGTTTGATGTTTGGGTTGCGAGTTCGAGGTTGGAGAAAGTGAGGGCTTGGTTGGGGGTTAAATTTTTGTCGGTGAAGACGGGGATGGACGTGAAGAAGAAGATCGAGTTGGATTTGGAGTTGGAAGGGAATGGGGTTACCGAGGTTCTGGTTGGACACAAGTTTGAGTGGGATCAAGGGGTTGAGAGGGAGCCGTTTGTGATTCATGCTTCGTTGTGGGTTGATGGGGTTGAGGTTAGTAGTGATGTTTCGTGGCCGGATCCGATCAAGTATTTGAGCTTTGAGGAGAGGGGGGTGGAGGTGAAGTATCTTGGTGAGGATGCTGTTGAAATTACGGCCAAGAAGCCGGTGAAGGGGTTTGTGTTTTCTGAGAGACAAGGGGCCAAGGTTAGCGATAATGGGTTTGACGTGATGCCCTGGGAGAAGCCTATCAGGGTCAAGGTTGAGGGGATTAAGGCTGAGGAACTGGCATGGACTTTTGTTGGACAATAGTTTCTGAACATGTTGACAATATTGAGTCTTGAAGTCACGCTGATGTCGTCTTGGCACCATTATGTTTGCTGCAATGATCCAATCAGGGGTGGCGAAGCACCCACATGGTCTTCCAACCCGTCTTCAGCTCGGTCACAAATTTTGATGGAAAGTGCTTTCTGCAATGAGCACGTGGGCAAGCAAAGCGAATGCGACGTTGTTGTCGATCTCACAACACTGTAAACAGTTAGATTGAAGATGCTTCCTCGCGCATATAAACCCCCGGAATAACCTCTCATTCTCACTGCTAAACTCTAGACTTCCCCCAAGAGGCAAAAGCCATCATGTTGGGCCTCCTCCGCGCCGCGGGCCTCGTTATCCTCTTTTCAGGCTATGCCTCCTCTCACCCTGGCCCAAAATCCCCTCCTTCTACTCCGGTCTCAACCACAACCTGCCAAGGCAAAACCTACACCTACAACGAACTCGCCGGCTTCGGCTCCATCCCATCCGACGCCCGCGACAAGTTCGGCGATACGCTCAGTATCGGCTCCGCGGCCGCTCTTACGGGCTGGAAGAAAAAGACCAACCCAAAAACCAAACAAACCACATACACCGGCACGCTCTACGGCCTCCCCGACAGAGGATGGAACACCCAGGGCACCCAGAACACCATCCCTCGCGTTCACCTCTTTGACATCACATTCACCCCAGAGTCCTCAACTTCTGGGTCCCCCAACCTCTTCTTCGCCTATCGCAACACGATCCTCCTCGCCTCGCCACAAGGCGAACCCCTAACCGGCCTCGACCCAGACTCTTACACCTCCTCCCTGGAACCCTCCTTCCCTAAACTGCCTACCTCATCCTACCCAGGTGACGGTTTTGGAGGCTCCGGCCCAGGCGGCACGCGCATCGCCATAGACGCAGAAGGTCTCCTCCTCAACTCGGACGGTTCCTTCTGGATAAGCGACGAGTACGGTCCCTACCTCTACCTCTTTTCCCCCTCGGGCAAAATGCTACAGGCCGTCCCGCCGCCAGACGCAATCCTCCCCGTTAGGAACTGGACCGCTCCCGGTGGGAACCCAAGCTTCAGCAGCGACAACGCGCCCATTTTTGATTCGGCGAAAAGACCGACACCGCGGGATCCAATCGCGGGGAGACAAAACAATCAAGGGTTCGAAGGCCTGACTGGTTCTCCCGAAACCCGAGACGGAAAGAGGGATATCTGGGTCATGCTGCAAAGCGCCGGTCGGCTGGAGGGTGGACAAAACGCCGCGACGAGGAGGAATGCCAGGTTGCTTAAATATCAAGTCGGGAAAGAAAAGAAGGGAGGGGAAAAAAGAAGAGAAGTCAAGTTGGAAGGGGAGTACGTGGTTCCCTTGCCGGTGTTTACGGACGCGCAGGGCAGGACGAGGGTGGCGGCGCAGAGCGAGATTCACTACGTCTCTGATGACCAGCTGCTTGTTCTTCCCAGAGACAGCAGTGTGGGAGCGTGCACGGATAACCCGACGAGCGTGTACAGGCACGTGGACGTTATAGACGTTAAAAAGGCGACGGACGTGAAGGGGAAGAAGTATGACGGGTTTAACGAGTCCATTGCCAGCGCAGAGGGAGTGTTGAAGCCAGGAATCAAGCCGGCGACGCTTTGTCCGTGGATTGATTTTAATGTTAATGAGGAGTTGGTCAAGTTTGGATTGAGGAATGGCCCACCACCGCCTGCGGCGTTGCCGGTAAACCTGAGTTTGTTGAACGAGAAGTGGGAGAGTCTGGTTTTGGTTCCGACCGAGGATGGGAAAAAGGACGACGAGTATTTCTTGTTTGCGATTTCGGATAATGATTTCATCACGCAGAATGGGTTTATCAACGGCGGGAGGATTCCGTATAAAGATGGGAGCGGGTGTAGTTTGGACCAACAGGCTTTGGTGTTTAGGGTCACCCTGCCCAAGGGGAGTAAGCCGTTGGTTGGATAGGGGGGAAGGGCCAGAGAATGGCGCTGAGACGTATGGGTGAAGAGCAGCTCGTAGCCGTCACGGTGTTGGATCAACTTGGGTTCTAGAAAAGATCACTCTAAACCAGCATAGATGTTGAACCCTATCTATTGTCATTCCGTCTCAACTCTACTCTACAAGAAAAAATCAAAAATCAAAATCGAAGTGTTTGTGCCCAGATAAGCTACTGATCACCATGCTCCATTTCTGTCCCACTTTTGACTCCATCGCCATGGCTGGCAATGCAACCAACCAAACCCCCTTTTGTGCCTTTTTTCTTCTCAAAAAAGCCTTTCTGGTGTTTTCACTGCAGTTGATCCTTTTCTCTCAAGAATTGGAACAGGTTGACAGAAAGCCAGGAATTCTCTGGCAAGGAACCCCCTGGTTCAAGCATTGAAATCTCACCCTCCATTCATAACCTCTCACACCTACCCACTCTCCAACAGACTACGACGGGTGCCCACACCTGCAAATCTTCCGTAGTATAGTGGTTAGTATATGAGCTTGTCATTCCAACAACGCTCGGGACCCGGGTTCAATTCCCGGCGGGAGAGTCAACCACACGATTCATTTTTTGCTCAATTTTGCGACATGTCATTTCTCTTGTCATGAGCAAAGATCATTTTCTTTGAGAAAGTACTAAAATTTGGTCAGACTTGGGTCTACGAAATACTGAGCTCGTGTTAGTCTCTGAAAACCTCCAACTTTGCCCTCCCCGTCATCAGCGTCCACACCCAGATGGCATCGACGACGAGAACGTCAACAAAGCTGAACACCAGACTGCCACCAAAAACCAAACTATGCCACGTCCACGCATTCTTCTCATCGAGGTCCTTTACCTGGCAAACGATGGCCCACGGGAGTACGTACAAAAAATTGCTGGCCATGCTCTGGTACAAATACCACTTTGGCCTTGTGGCGAGCAACACAGTTGCCAACTGAGTACTGACTGCATAAAAGATGTAACACCAATCAATCGTCCTCCACATATATGCCGTCACATCAGCAACCTCATCCGAGCCACTGATGAACCGAGCAAACGATCTGGCTCCCCAGATTGAAAGAAAAATGGCGAGTGGTACTTCGACCACGAGAGCGAGACTCAGGGACAAGAGCGCCGGTTTGGCGATCCTTAGAAGCGTCTTGAAGGCAACTCTCCCAGGCCGTCGTGTCGTTATGCCAATTGCACGGCGCCACGCTCCCCATCGATGCCCAATGAAGGCAAGAGCTGTTGCCTCGAGCGCTTGCACAGGAACCATGACCAGACCCCAGCGAATCGTGTTGAACACACCCCAAGCAGTCGCATACGTCGAACCCAGCGATACTATGGTGCTGATAAGCCATAGGTAAAGCGCGTTTCTGATGGCAGATTCGGCCAGGGTCAATACTCCAGGTCGGAACAGGATTGCCAATGCTCTCAAACTTGGCTGCATCGTCTTTGTGATACTCGCGTCTCCCGCTTGGTATTGTGTCACAGCTTGTCGATGAGCAGGCCAACTTGTCACGAGCAAGAAGTATCCCAACCCCACAAATGCGGCAGCCATGTTACACGTAAGCTGGATGCCCGCTTGCATGTTGATGCTTGGTGTGTGGCTTCCGACATGAAACTTGGAGATGATGAGCATGTCCAAGACAATATTGATGGCAAACTTGGCTGTGCTGATTATCAAGGGAACATCCGGCTTGTCCAGCGCCCTGGTTGCAGATGTTACAGCCGTCTCGATGGCAGAGCTCAAGGCGGAGAATGCGCTGATGCGGATGTAGTCGAGACTGGCTTCCCGAACGTCGACGGGAACGAATCCTTTGGCGAAAGTGGCCGCACCTCCGACGAAAGCCAAGCTCATGATCAACCCCAAAATTGATTGAAAGAGGATGAGTGTGTGGGTGAGCCCCAATCGGTGGGCAAGCGGGCGGGAGGACTTGTCACCGATTATTACCCATGCTGCGCGAGGAAGACCTTCGTTGAGTACTTCGGCGACGACGCCGATATAGATGTAGACATCGGTGGTGACGACGAGAGACCTGTCGATATTGGATACCCAGAGTTTTACGAGCGTTCCATATAAAGCGGGGAGGATAAAAGCTGCAGCGTTGAAAAGGAGCGCGCCTGCGTATCTGTCCCGAAGTTTTGATTTTGGGGTGTGAGGTGTCACGGTGTTGACGTCAGGGTGGTCACGATGATCGGAGCGGTCCGAATTGTGGCCGTTTTCGGCCGTGATTTCGTCCTGTGCCACCATTGTATATTGCTGCCGAAGGCGATGGAAAAGGAAAGAAGACATGGCGAATGCATTTCTTGCGCTTCACTTTTAAAAGTTTAGGAGAGACTCTGTTTGCAGTTGTCATTTTTGGCTGGGCAAGCCACCGTGCGGGGTGAATGTGCTGCGGCCTACCGTGTGGCTGGTCACCTGGACACAGTGCTCATGATGTTGTCATGAAATCTGTGCCTGCCATCATGTTTTGAGAATAGCGAGTTGGAGAACGTCCGTTGATTTTGCTGAACTTGGATTAGCTGGATGCAAGAAGATGCTCTCAGAAGATATCATGCACTTTCCACCCAAAGATCATGCAGTTGCTCTAGAAAATAGCAGCAGCTAATCAGATCTTCAAACAGACTTCCGAATGAGCAAACACCAATCACAAATATTCCCGGAACCAATCGGAAACAGCTAATTCATCATCCTTCGTGGGATGGGTATCACGAGTTCTGCAGAGCTCGCTGCCAGCAAGCAAAAAACGTATCTTTATCTCCAGTTCGTTGTAACGGTGAGGGTCCGGATGCACTTGGGACCAAAAACTGCCGTATGTCTTTCCATGTCTCACTCCCATCCACCTCACGCACCTACCTAAAAAGGAAGCTCGTTCTAGACCATCGTCATCCAATGTAGCCCTCACGGTCCGTGTGCGGGTACACAGCATGAATATTCCCGATCCCCGTAAATGATCGCCCATCAAACCATGGAAGGAGAGACCGTTGGCCCGTTGTGGCGTGCGACTTTCCTCTGAACTTGGGATTTGGGTAAAACCTGGGACCCAGACAGCTCACGACACGCCCGCCCGTCACATGGAAATGGGAGGGGAATCAATATGTCGTGCATCTTGAAACTGCGATCTCTTCCCATCTTTCTTCGGCATTTACCCCCCAAAGAACCAACAACATGGCGGGCGGAGTCAAAAAACCAGTCAATATCTTCAAGCTTAAAGATCTTGGTGAGCCGAAGGGGGTTTTCAATTGGCGGTTATGGTTCGCCGTCGTCTCTTTTGGGCTGCTGGGAGCTGCAAGAGGTGTGGATGAGGGGTTGATCAGCGGTGCCTTCAACAGCAAAAATTTTCAGGAGACCATCAATTACGGCTCGTATTCGACAGTTGAGCAGGCCAACATCAAGGCCAATGTTTCGTCGATGGTACAGATTGGCAGTGTTGGTGGTGCTCTGTTGTAAGCATTCCCTCCCTTGAAAACCTCGAAATGAGTCTTACAATCAACACAGTTCATTTCTTATCTGCGACCGCATAGGAAGAATATGGGCTACGCGACAGCTCTGCATCCTCTGGATCTTCGGAATCGCCATCTTCATGGGATCCAAGGGCAACCTCGGAGCCATCTACGCAGGCCGCTTCATCTGTGGACTTGGGGTAGGCCAAACTCCAGTAGTCGGTCCAGTTTACATCGCCGAGATAGCACCCGCCAGCATCCGAGGCCTCTGCACCTGCATATTCACCGGATTTGTTTACCTTGGGATTGTTCTCGCATACTTCACCAACTATGGCTGTCAGATACACCTAGGAGACACCACTGCTTCCCGCTGGGAAGTTCCCACATCCCTCCACATCATCTTTGCAAGCCTAATCTTTATCCTCACTTTTTTCCAGTATGAATCACCACGGTATCTCATCAAACAAGGCAGCAAGGACAAAGCATTACATGTCATGTCCCGCTTACGAAAGCTGCCGCCCGACCATGACTACGTGGTGCGCGAGGTCAACGAGATTAGCGCAAGTCATAACAAAGAGATGGAAGCAACCAAGAGCTCCGGATGGCTAGGGGTTCTTAAGGAAGCGTTCACAATCCCTACCAATCTTTACCGAGTCTGCTTGACCATCGGCGCACAAGTAATGTCACAATGGTCCGGCGCAGGCTCCATCACGCTCTACGCTCCGGACTTGTTCAAACTCCTTGGCATCACAGGAACAAACGAATCACTTCTCGTCACGGCGGTCTTTGGCATTGTTAAACTTGTTGCCGCAGTTCTGTGTGCCCTGTTTCTGGTCGACTTTATCGGCAGGAAACGATCCCTCCTGATCGGTATCACACTTCAAGCAGTAGCGATGATCTACGTCGCCGGATTTCTCACTGCTGTCCCTGATCTGGGGACAAAAGGGTATGAACTGGCTCCTTCGGAAAAGAGACCATCCAAGGGAGCAATCGCCATGATTTACGTTTCTGGATTCGGATGGGCACTGGGATGGAACAGCATGCAATATCTTCTCACAGCGGAACTGTTTCCCCTCAGGATAAGAGCATTTTGTACTTCTCTGGCCATGGTCTTCCATTTCGGAAATCAGTATGGTAATTCGAGAGCAGTGCCGAATATGTTGTTGTCTATCGAAGATGGAGGGATCTCACCCAAGGGAACGTTTTGGTGCTTTGCGGCTGTTACGGTGCTGGGTGGGGTGTGGGTGTGGTTCATGGTTCCTGAGACGGCGGGGAGGAGCTTGGAGAGTATGGACGGGTTGTTTGCGCTACCGTGGTGGAAGATTGGGCGGTATGGGAATCGGGATGCTGAGATGAGGGATGGAGAGGTTGATGAGGAGAAGGGGAGGGAGGAGAGGAAGGAGAGGCAGGAGAGGGATGAAAAGGGTATTGAGGGCAGTGTAAAGAATGTGATGTGTTGACGGGAGTGGAATGATATTTTGGGTTTACTTTTGCCTCGATTTCCTCTCTGCATCAAATCTGAGGTTTATCCACAAAGAGTCATATGGCAGGTTTTACCTCCCACAAGTCTTATTTTCTGATTTCTACTCCGGCTCTTGACAGACCGGTACGCAATCGACCAAGTCGCTCATCCACCGCTCTGGTCGCCACATATGGAGTTCAGAGCCTGCAATGCGAATGAATACGGCCGTCCCCAGCTGCGGCGCTCAATCTCAGCTTTTAAGGAATGTCACTTTTCAGCATGAAAAATATTTCAAGTTCAGCCTACCCTTGAATTTCAAACGCACGTTACCCTGCCAAGAGGTCCATTCGAATGAAGTCTTACAATCGACGGCTCAATCTCTGTAAGTGATCAGTCACGAGGGTCAATGTCTCAAAAGCTACCCTAGCGGTGAGCGGCTAGGCAATGCTGCGGGCGGGAGAAGATGCACGGGCGATTCAGATTGCAACAGCGGCTCACGGTGCTATCGACGCTTTGATGATTGATCTTCCTTTTCTTTTCCACTTCAGTTAGTCAAGTCCGGCTGTCTTGGATCTCGTTTCCGACGGCGGATGCTTCCGTGTCTTTCTTTTGACTCACTTTAGCGAAAAGGGTGAGGAGAAAGAATAACACCTGATTGGCTGAATGGACCATCTTATTGATTTCTATTGCCTCAGAGACCCACCACATCACCTCCATCACATCTTTTTCAGCCCTTCCTTGGTGTGTTCCACGGTCAGCGGACGGTCAAAGTAACTCCGATTCGCTTATTGAGGGCTGAGCAAGAGGCTGATTCCTGAAGCCTCGGTTCACCAAGAGACGTTTTCGTATTGCAGGCGGCGCTGACATGATTCACACAAGGTAGAGTAGCATTCTGACTTTCTCTGGTGGTTGCCTGTCTTTGCCAGTTTTTTTGTCCGGCATCCTCGGGTCAGTCAGTGTCTGGCAGTCGGCAGTTCCACTTTCCGAGCCATAACCAATCCTCCTGCCCCCGGCCGCCCGTGTCACGGTATCTCACTGGCAGGTTCCATGCTGCCTTTGTGGTTCCTTCCCGGGCTGGAAGGTGTGTCGTTTTTACATCAGCTGGAAAGGGAAGTCGTTCCATGCGGTCCCGGCGTCCCTGCAGTAAGAAATCTTCCGGTCCTTCCCAGGTTCCTTACTTTAATTTAATTTTACAGATTGCGCGCATCAACGTTCTTCGGCTCCGATTTCTGCTCTCTTTCTCTGCATGCTAGAGAAGATCACCCGAGCTGCATCGAACACCCCTCGCTCTCAATTCACCGAATCAACGAAACCCCGCAGAAGCCCGCGCACCCCTTGGCCATGCCAGAACGTGGCAACCATGACGCAGACTGCCAATAGTCTTCGATGAAGCGGGACAGACTGGGGGCCGATGCAACTCTAACCCCATCGTAAGCCACTTACCCTAGCTACCACCCCACGCTCTCCCAGGTCTTTTTACTTGCAGTAGCTTCACATCGAGTACGCACGCGCTCCACAGATCAATACCGACCTCACTTTAGCTCCAAACGTAGCAATGTAACTCTACATTTGTCACATCACGCATCCATCCTTTCACAACCACCATCACATTGGGAAGGGGGACGACGAGCCGCTTCGTGTTCCCGTGTGTCGCTTTCTTGTCGATGACCTCCGGCTGACAGCACGTAACGGCACATTCTGGGCTTGGTAGGGTCTTGGCGGCATACCACCATCCCCCTTAGCCCAACCCCAAAACTGGAAAATCACACCCGCCACAAACATGGGTGGGAAGGTCGCAAGGAAGGATGGGGGAGGAAGGAGGAAAAACCAAGAACCACAAAGGAAAGGTCGGATGTACCTAGAGCAAATTGCCAACCCGCTCGCTCGGGTTCACTTAGAAGCCTCATCAAAACCCCCTTCAACTTCCGAGACATCCAAGAAAATATTCTCCGCTGATGTTGCCTTGAAGGAAGCTGACATGCCTTTCCCCGGTTTGAAGTTATATCTAATTCACCACCACCAACAGCAACAACAACAACAGCCCATGGCAATGTCACACACCACGAGCAGCTTCTGCCTCTAGGACTGGCTGGGGGGCTTTCTCCCCCTGGTATACGCCGCTTCGGATCTTGCTCTTCCCTGCCCGTCAACGCCACCGGTTCGTACCTTTACATACAAAAGCCCTGCCCCATCTACCACGTGTGGGGGAACACAACCGCGCCGTTCTCGTTCTTGGACAAGCGCCGAGGGAATAGGAGCTGTAAGAGGAAAGGCCACCATGCAATATCGAACGCCTCCCTGCAACTCTAAGCCCAAACCTGGATCGAGCGTGATCGGGGACAGGATGATGAGTGTGATGACTCTAGCTTCTCCTCTCCCACATGAGCTGATCCTTTCACCCAGCGGACGCCGCCCAGCTTGTTGGTGTTGAGTAACCCCGGCACGCAGGTAGATAGAGGCAGTGAAGGAGGAAGAGGAGAAAAAGGGGGTCTGATCTCAGACGTAGGGGGCTCGACCGAGTAGAAAAGGGCGAGGTTGTCCGATCTTCTTGCTGTCAGGTTCTCTACTTCCGTTTTCTTCATCGGTAGCGAATCCCCGTTACATCCTTTATTACCACCCTCGCTAATATCTGGCGTTCCTGGGCGCATAGCAGCCACTCTATTTTATATTAAAGAACATTCTTAGTGTCTTCTACTTACATACACTCAAACCATGCGGTGGGTATCCGCTGCCATACTCGGCTCGGCCCTTTTGTTTCAACAGGCCGTTGCCCAGCTCTCCATCAAGGCTTCCGGGACCCGGAACGGCGTTCCCATCCCCGCGTCAGAGATCAAGTTTCACAGTTATGCGTTCGGCCGAAGCAGAAATGGCAAGGATGGCAAGGATGACCCGCTGCTGTCGCCGTCGCCGTCGCCAGCCAAACACCGCATGACCAAAAGGGCAAATTCTCAGTACAGCAGCGCCAACTGGTGTGGGTCGGTGAGCACCACGCCGTCGACCAACAAAATCAAGTACATCGAGGCTTTTTGGCAACATCCTACTTGCACCAAGAGGACTGGCCAGAGCTATCCTCAGGCTGTTGCTGCTTGGTCGGGGATTGATGGAGATACCGTGACCGGATCAATCATTCAAGCTGGCACGGTTTGCAAGGTGTGTTCTCCTTTTCAACAATCTCAAGTTCGCTTCCACTTTGCTGACATTTATTTCCAGTTCGACAGTGCTACCGCCTCTGTCAGGCACGAAGCATGGTGGCAATGGTTCCCCAGCGCTTCATACTCCTTTGCTGCGACATCAATGCCAGGTACTTATCCATGCCCCGTCCGCTCACACCTCGCCGTCTCTAACACTCTCACCAGTCAACTCGGGCGATTGGTTCAACCTCAAAATCAACATGACCTCCGACACAGCGGGAACACTGTTCGTCTTCCCTTCCTTTCTCCGATATTTTCTCTCCCCGCCATTCTAACATTTTCTCTAGGGTAATCACAAACATCTCCAGAGGCACAGCAATCACACTCGATCTCTCAGGAGGCGCCACACTCTCAAGAGTAGACGCCGTCTGGACCGTCGAAAGACCTCAGTACGGCTCCGGTCTGGCCGGTTTCGCCAAGTTCACGGATGTCTGGTTTCAGGATTCACGTGCCATCCGGAACTCGGGAGCGAATTTGCAGCCCTTGGGGGCCAAGCAGTATTACATGTCGGGACTTTGCTCGAGCAGTGAGTACGGGCCGACGCAGCCTACTTACTTGGTTGCTTGGGATCCTTGAGGGATGCGCGTTGTATTGTCTTGAGATTTTGACTTGCTTTGGTTTTTTGTTTTTCTCTGTCCTCTGTTTGTATTAGTACCTATTGATATTGCTTGCTTGGATTATGGGGGGAACGGATTTTTGGATATATGAGGTTAGGTGTAGGGATACATCTGGAGTTAGTAATGGTATTTCAGTGAGGCACTTGGAAGTTATTTCTATGCGTTCTCCCGAGTCTCCAAAGCGAGACCGTCTGATTATGACCCGCATCTACGTCGGTAGCTATGGTATCCGGACGGATAACAGCATTGTAAGAAAACATTGCTGTTGAAGAATATGGTCCTATTGGTATTTGTGACGACTGAGTTACCACATATATATTCAAAAGCGTGGCGCCGCACCGGTTGGAGTCGAACCCGTTGCGGTAGAAATACTTGGCCAGTCTCACGAGGTCTAACACGTTTATTTGATCAAGAGAAATACAAACTGATGCAATTGGATCTTCGATAGCAGTACGAACTCAGACCTCGACCTGGCCTCAGTGATAGCAAGCCTAGGTAGGTATCAATAAGAACCAACGGCTCCGTGCAGTATACCAAAGTTACGACGACAACGACGACGACGAACCAGCGCCCTCTCGTTCAAACCCGTGGCGAGGAGGAAGGGAGAAAGCATTCCATGTTGTGGGGAGTGAAGGAGTGGCAGACAAAGTAAGATACAATCTTCTTCTTCCTTATTATTTCTTGTCCCTCCTACGAGGAAATGTCTGCTTGATGGCTTGGTGCGGACGCGTCTGGCATCGATCAACTGTCTCCGTTCTATCAAACAGTTAATTAACAGGGGGGTTGACAGTGCTCGATACCATTGTGTCCAGTTTGCATGCAGCTAGAAGAGGAAGTTGCCGTGGGGCAATTGTGTTGCTTGTGACGGTCCTAAGACTGAGAATAATCTGGGTAACAAGCAGGAGTGAGGTAGATGATGGGATGGGCTGGGAGTGACCAAGGGAAGGAGAAGAGAATGATGACGAGGTTATCATCTTAATCACCGTGTTTACAGCGTTCTAGACTGCTCGGTCACAGTCGTTGCTTGAAGTAACCGTCTGGCTATAGCGGGACGAAGCAGCCCATTCGCGGTTCAATGCACTGAGACGTTGGAACGGTGACGTACTAGTAGTTCTTGTTGGTCGTTTCACAGATTGAGATGGGCATCATCGACGTCAAATGAAACGAGCAGTTCTTATGTACCTAGGCTTTGGTATATGATTGATCATTATATGCCACCAACTGAGAAACCGTGGCTATTAATGAAATATGAGGAAGCTACCTTGGATATGTAGAGCTCGATGGGCTTGTAATCTAGGTTCCAAGGAAATTCCTCCCCGATTTGTGACCACCCTGTTGGTGTGAAAATAAAACCACCCTAATGGCGGTCTTATTGGGGGCATCCTGTTGAGGCTGGGCAGAGACCGCTAATGACCTTCGATCCATTACCGCCGCGTCATGCCTAATATATCATCTATAACGTTATCACCTATTCCAAATATTATGTGTTGGAACGCCAAGAGTTTGGGCATAGTCGTCGATTGATGTCGATATTGGTCTACGGTTGCTGCCATTGTACTGTATAAAATGTTCGCATTTCATTGTGATCACCTTCAATTTGCGATTTGAGAGATTTGTAGGATGTTGGTCAAAATAAAAGTAATGATGAATAATTATTGAGATTCCTAGATATGTGCGTTTGAGGCTTCGTGGGTAGTTAGTTTTGAATGGAATGAGGAATGAGGTGTTGTCAGTGCTGAATGGTTGTGTCCCTATACTATAAATGTGCTAGACTGAACAGATCAAAACTCTGCACTGGATGAGAGTTTGAGAAATATGATTATTAGCGTTGTTATAATTGTTCAAACTTTTGTTGTTATTTGTTGTACAAATTACTGAATGTGTTACATAACCATCAAGAACCTAAGATAGACGATGCAGCGCTGGGTTGAGGTTACATCTTTCTCACCCAGCTCGCACTGAATACGATCAGATGTAATTGAGTTCAAATAGCCGTTCAGTTGCTTATGCGGCGCAGCTTAAGCATAAACTGTACATAAGTATGGCCACCTCTTTTGCCCCTCTGAACGCTCCGTCAGCACTTTAACGACCCTCGGCACAATCTCTGACTTCATAGAAGGGAGGGGTGCAGCCTCAATGTTCTCTTTCCAGCAGACGAGCTGGAGCAGAAACACAATCGTCTGGATTGATCCATACGAAGAATGGACACGGAATGCTATGGCGTGGTTCGAGAGCTCGTTGCTTCTGCTCCGCCAACAGGTCTTGGACAATTACCTGGAGGGTTACTCCCCTTTCGCAGGTGGTTTTCCCAGTAACGTGGGTCCCAAGGCGGACTTTACCATTTTTTTCAAGCATGGGGAGTTTACAAACATCAACTTTTCTGGGTTCCTGCTCTCTTCGGGGTTGGCGGCTCTGGTTACTTGTCTCAGTCATGTTGGGGGGATCAGGTTGGTGTTGAAGCAGTTTTGCACGAAGACGAGCTCGTTACTGGCTAGGGCTTCCGGCTTCTATCAAAGATCCGATCTTCGAGGAAGTATCGGGGAGAGTGGTCCGCCATCGAGAGTCAATTCGGGACTTGCTGACACAGGAGGAAGGTTAGAAGATCAAAGGGATGAGGTAGAACTGGGAGCACCACCGCAAGCTTGTCGCAGCTGGTGATAAATTACTCTTTGTATGTACGCGAGCGACTCTACGAGATTCATTTTAGGTCCAGTGTGGCCTGCCACTGAGCCACAGGGGAATAATCCAAACGTATCTCATCTCAATCAAGTATCTGAGAGAACATAAAGGAAGTCTGCTCGCTCGACCAGCTGGGCATTAAGAAGGGCGGCCCATCCCAGAATCGGTGAACGTGAGAGATGTGGTAAGAATACATTATAATGCACCAAGTTGAGAATGGTATTTATTGGATATAGAGATTGATGTGTATTCTGTCCGAATACAGCATTGAAAACACTCAACTGTCTTCGCAATATTTGCAGTAACCTCCAAACTGGCAGAGGCGCTCGTCCTTAATCCGAGAGTCTTCCTCGTCGTCGCTGTGCTCAGTCTTATCTCTACCCACGTGTTGTTCTTTGTCCGAGAGATGAAGCGCGCCGCGGAAGGAAGAATTGAGTCGATCAGGCAGAACGTCTAGTAAATGGTTTCGGGTCAGTTACCTCTCAATGTTCGAAGTGCCCTTTCTTGGTGCGTGGTGACTTTCTGTGAACTCCATGGTCATGAATTGTAAAACTTACAGGTCCTCACTTGGTTCAATGTTTGTTTCATAGCTTCCACCTCGTCATGATTTTCCTTGTAGAGGTCCCGGATACGCCGCCTCCAGTAACCCTGAATGAACCCTTCCAATGCCGTTGGCGATGAATCGATCTGTTTAAGTTGTTCAGAAAACTCCTTCATCAGCATGTCAAGCTCTTGGGCCTTTTGCTGCTCTTGGTCGCTCAATCTGATTCGTTGCACAGTGCTGAGGTTGCAGCCCACAATAACAAGTGGTTTATCTTGCCGCTTAAAGAAAAAGGCGGGACCGCCTGCTTCTGGTTGTCTGCTGTAGTCATCCTCCTCCTCATCATCCTCATCATCCTCATCATCCTCATCATCCTCATCACCATCACCACCATCACCCTTTTCTTCCTTCCAAGCTGGGCCAGAAAATGGTACAAGCGTTTCTGCATCTAGATTTATCCTTTTGAGGTGACAACAAGTGTGTCGCATATCGAGGGCTTCAAATGTAAGTAGTCGGATAAGGTCCACTGCAGACCCGCTGTCGAGGTTGTAGTGAAATAAGCCATGCCAGAACATATGGGTTCGCGTACTATCAGCGGAGAACCACGAGTCTTTCCGCTCGTCGAGTTGGACCTTCCAAAACATCTTGGACGGTGAGCACCCATGCTCCGAGGTATTGCACCAGCAAATGCACTTATCCCCAGCCAAGTACGGTCGTCTGCTGAGCCCTTTCATTATTACCCTGGCCTGGCGCACCGACCCGTCCAACGCCCCCTGATACCACAAGCGGTCCGATATCCACTCATGCCCTCCCATCGCTGCTAGATAATGCCATCCCGTCGACTCCTTGTTGAGCCCCAGGTTCGCTGGGTCCTCGGGCTTTTGTTCGAAGAAATTCTTCTCCTCTAGCCATGACAGCAGTTCTCCGTACACAGAGTTGCGGTGTTCACGCCAGACCATAGCTGGAGTTATTCCCTGGTGGTTGTGGGCACAGAGATTGCGAAATCCGCAATAGAAGAAAGCAGGAAATTGATCCAATCGAATACCGGGGTAATGGTATACCGATGTGTAATTTCTGTCGACATAAATATGTGGTGGGATCCAAGTGCCAGATTTATTAAGAGCCTCACATAACTTCGCCGCGTCAGTGTCCGGCACATCCTCCGGGTCGGTGTCGGTAACATCCTCCGGGTCGGTGTCGGTAACATCCTCCGGGTCGGTGTCGGTAACATCCTCCGGGTCGGTGTCGGGAACATCCTCCGGATCGGTGTTGGTAAAATCCTCCGCGTCGGTGTCGGGAACATCCGCCGAATCAACGGTTGAAGATGGCTCACGTTGCCCCGAAGCAAGCCATAGTAGGCTTTTTCGTCTTGCTGCAAGGTTGTAGGCAACGACAGCTGTACATTCTGCAGACGCACAATCGAATTCTCCCAATCCCAACGGCCACGTTGCAGTTTTTCTGAATGTAAACGAACAGCCCGCGGTCATTAATACACCCACCGCCTGAGGGCAATTGAAAAAAATTGCCATTTCAACTGTTGTCAGACTTGAGGGATAGGGGAGATCGATAAACGTTTTCGCACTTGTTTCCAAGAGAATTGCGAGTCCATCTGGCCAGCCTGCACAGAGATGAAGGGTTGTGAAGCCGTTCATTTTCTCCATAGGCGAATCTGGATCACGATCTATACATGTAATGAGGTCCGTTGCTGATCTCGAGAAAACTGCCCGAAAAATGGGCTGTATATCTGCTCGGGACTCTGCACATGCGCATGCATTGCGATATTAGCCAAAACACAGCATACAAGGAAAAGGCTCAAAGAGGCACTCTGATTCCTTGTCTTTGAAATCTGTACCACACAGCATCACTTACCAACGAGGATAGAAACAACGTGTTCGAGTGTAAGTTGATTATATAGGAATTCGTGGCCTAAAAGACTTTCGCACGGCATCTCTACTATAGTAGAAATGTATGAGGCGATTCGCCGTATATTCTGGATGATTGTCGGTTGTTTCTCGCCTCCTCGGGATCGGAAGACGTCGCTAACGCATTTAATTTCCCTGCCTAAAGTGTAAGTATTATTCACAAACTAATATATCAAGCTAAGCTGCCGGAACGCTGCCATGGCTTACCATCTCCAGGAGGACTCATCCCCCATGGCACCGAGGTCAACAAGAGTTTGCAGTAATCGCAGAGTTGCGTGCGTAACTGAGTCGTGAGAGGTTATGACACTTAGATTGTATTCCCCGTTAATACACTCGGAGAGGAGATACTTTTCTTTAGGTTAATAACAGCGTGTAGAACATGGAGGGCGAACAGATTGCAACTAACCTCTGCATGGCCTTTCCCTGACCAAGATCGATTTAGAGGTGACGCACGGCCTTCTTGATAGAAGGTGAGAATCCCGCGCTCCGTTGCCTCTAGTAGCTGAATGGTGTCTTCAGGCGAGGTTAATGTACTAAGTTTGCTTAGACTTTGGCCCATGAACTCAAGAACTGGATCAAGATCCCACGGCACAAAATTCTTTAAATGCACCGAGACTCCAATTCCACTGCTCCTAGTTGCATATTCAACACTTGCAATAAGAACTCTCCTGAAAAAACAGGCCATCGGCTCGGACATTTCCGCTTTGAGCCTTCGACTTGTTGGTTGACGAATGCCGTAGAATTTACAACCTCGCTGGTGTGTCTGCCGCACTTCCTCGTCATATTGGAACACCAATCCACCAAACCTAAAATGTGTTGATGAAATTTTGGGTTTGCCATCAGCACAGGTGCAGCCCTTTCTGAGGAGAACAAGATCACCCCGACTAACGAGTTGCCCGGTTGAAGCTGTAGATGACTTCATAATGGCGTGCAAGGACGGTGACCTGGGGCTTGCAATGCGCGTCTGTGCTAACTCTTCGATTTTGTTCTCAAGCTTCTTGATACCCCGAGCCGTCTCTTCGCTCTTTGAAAGGAACACAGCCGTTTTGGATGCAAGTGTTTGTGTGTCTGCCTGCATCAATGTCATGGTCAACTCCAATCGATCAAATCTCTCTTCGGCTTGGTGATGCGCGTGCTTGAAGCTTTCTTGGAGCATGTCAAGTTGGCCCCCCAACTCCCGGATCCCGTCAGTCAAGGTGGGGGAGATGCTTTGCTGAATTGTGTCAAGTCTGCCGCCTAACTGGCGAAATCCGTCGATGAGGTGCGGGGAGACGGTTTGCTGGACTGTGTCAAGTTTACCCCTCAAGTCCTGGATTCCATCAACAAGGTTGGGGGATACGCCTGCCAGGGCTTCAACGGACTTCCCGAGTGTATCTAGGCGGTCACAGTTCGACATGGACAGAGATCTGAAATTCACTTGTTAGCGTTCATCCTGACAGGAACAGGGATACCGGACCATGACCCTTACAATGTCGTGTTGCCGACAGCTAAGTGGAGGTCCTGTAAGAGTTGTTGTAATGTTTGCCGAAGTGCATCAAGTTTCCCCTGGCGGAACGGGTACACCACTGAACGACCAGCCTCCTCCACCTTCCCCTTCAATGTTGTCGAATCCGAGGAACCCCTAAGCTCTACCAGCCATTTCTGCATCGCAATTAGTTCTTCCTCGCTGTCTTTGAGACATTTCTGGATGCTGCAAGTTGATATCCCGGGCGGTAATTTGGGCAAAAGTTCGTGTAAGGAGTAGAAGACCGGAATGAGAGTTTCGGCTTCCCGTAGACCATCCACTATGTCTTTCTTCCTGCCTTTGGCTGAGCGTAGGTACGAGACTAAGCCATCGCAGACCTGGATGCCGAGAGAAATGATCCCGACGACACTTCCTGCTGTCGACAGCGGATCTGACATGTTTAATGTGGCTGTTTTGTGCTTTGAAGTGGTGGGGAAATAAGATAGTTAAAATAGATCAAATGCTATTCTAAGTGCTGACACCAGCGCATGGGTTAGGTGGGTAGATGTAAGGGAGCAGGCACTTGATTGATGAGGAAGGAAAATGGGGGAAAATGGGGGGAAATGGGGATTGTCAGGGTTCGTTTAATTATCACTGGTCCGAAAAGGCTGTGCATATACCTGCGCCTCAGGAATGGTTACACTACATATTTTCTGCTGGCTTGCCAGTGGCGCCAGTTGGCAATCGCCAAAGATTGATGAAACTGGTATGGTTGTCGTGATGTGTGCCCTACAAAATTGCCTAGCCTCCAGTTTAAGAAGAGATATCGAGCTTGTGCTCAGAGGATTTTGTATAAAATGCGAGAGATAGAGATAACGGTAGTTGGTGAGAGAAATTAAGTCTCCAAGTATCTCGAGACCCTGGGCGGCCCGGCTTTTGACCCGATTCGTTATTTTCTCTAAAGAACTCTTTCATGGTCAATGCTCTTTTCAGTGCCTTTTCTGGATGGAAGCTACATGTAGGTAGGTAAAATATGCGACATGGAATAACGTTGTGTCTATATAATTTACACAGTCACGTTGTGCTTTTGTGCGGGTGTGAAGATGGACTTATAGAACCGTAAGGGGCAAATCCGAAAGTATTTCCCTCGTTTTTGATGGAAATTATGCTCGACCTGCGCTATCAGTTACCTAACGAAAGAGAGCTGCATTCTTCATGTCATCAAGTCATAAATCATAATCATGAGTATTCTCCATCTTCACGAAGTCTCGGTCGTTTCACCCCCCTCAGTTTGCTTGGACAATACCTATTCCTAAGGGCCCTGTTGTACAAACACCACCAGCACAGCCAAGAACCTGTTGCTCATGTCAGCTCGCCGTTCTCAATTAAAAACATCTTTCCTCTTTCTCTTATTCATTTGAGTAACACAGAAGGGCAATTACTTACGCAGAAGTAGCAGTAAACACTTGGACCCTCGTAATCTCCGTGAGCATCATCAAACCAGCACAAAACACAGCCGTGAAGCTCGCGATGAGAGCCAGCCGGTCAGATAGTTTCTCTACCCTTGAGAGGATACCGATGGCTGCCATGGGCAACATGCAGGCGAAGAGGGTGGTGAGTTTGGATGTGAACCGCAGGAGGGTCAAGCCGGAGTAAGAAGTGATATAGTCCTAACGGCCACATGATTAGCGGGGGTTATTGGGCTCTTCTTATAGCTTAAAGAGATTGAGATGAATTATATCCTTGATGCGGTGAATATGCTTGAGGAAAAAAGGGGGAGAAGGAAAATTACGTGGAGGAAGTGATTGGGGGAGGGGGAGGAAGAAAACGACTATTGAGAAGTGGGGATGGGAAATTTAAATACATACAAGTTTCAAATCTTTCAGCTCTTCAGCTCTCATTGTCTCTTCTTGCTGGGCTGCAGCGATCGCATTCTGCTGTCTCGACTTCTCCTCATCAGCTGCAGTGTTCTGCTGTTTGCTCCTCCGTGTCAAGTTCACCCAGAACGGCATGAACTCCTCCGCAATCCACCTAGTCATTCCATCCACCGACTTCCTGCCTCTAGGGGCAACCAGGTCAGGTCTCGTCGTGGGAGTGCTGCTCGTCCTGACGATACTGAGAAGCAGGTCCAAGAACTGTCGGCCAAGAGATGGTTTGGCCTCGGCGTCCTCGTACAGCTTGCCCCAAGCTTCACTGCCGCGCCCTTTCACTTTGAAGTTTCCTGCCTTGGGGGAGACGATCCATCGAACCAGTTCCTTCATGTTTCTTCGGCTGGGGGACGGGAGGGCAGCGACTTGGGAGTATTGTAGGAGCGCGTTATCTACAGATAGTAAGCCACAGCCTTGGTTGTGGAAGAGTGCGGATATGGCTTACTGTAGTCGTTCAGACATTTCCTTAGCCGTAGTACGTGGTCCCACTGATCAGTCTCAGTTTCAATCATCTTGTCGGGCAACATATGAAATTCGTGTTCATCTTCTTCGGCCATTTGTGGTTGCAAATCTCTATCTGCCTTTTCGTGTCGTTCAAGATCGGCTTTGATGGCGGCCAGCTCGACTTGATAGTAGAGGAGATTCTTGATGTTGAGCTCTGGGTATCGTGGAAAGGCCTCGAAATCGGACTCCTCCGCCATCAGCTTTGCCAACAACGGCCAACCCTCGACTGCATCGCCTTGCCTGTTGTTTTTTGCATGATCATATGTGCCAATTGACCTGACCCTAGGAGTTTGGGGCGTGTTGCCGTTGGACGGCGCATGTGCTAAGGATGCAGTTGAGTCTGGTGCGGTCATGGTGGTTGCCGTCATTTGGCCACTGCTACCAGCTCTATTGGTAAATCTCGAAGTTGGGACCGTCAAAGGACTGGATGAAGGGAATTCATGGTGGTCAAAGCCACTGTCTTGTTGGTACTCGGGCATCTTGTGATTTACCGCTACAACCTCGGATTGGAATCAAATGGCGTGAAGGAGAAAAGCTGGTGTAAGTATGACCTGTAGATCAATGGAGGAATCAATCTAAAGTATACTCGGTCAACCTACCACCTTCTGTTTTACCAAATACCACAGCCACTTCATTCTGCGTCGCATTTTAGCCACTGATAGTCAAACGTGCGAGCCCGTTCTGCATTTTGTTATCTGCAATGCATCCCGGGATTGGCGCATTCTCAGATGTTCATAGGTTGAGGCTTCCCCCACTGCTGCAAGATTCATATAACATGGCCATTGCTCCATTGTCTGTCGATGTTCGGTTTATGACATTCATTATTCTCGGGCCAGGCTTGATTGGCCAAGTTCTGCACTGCCCCCAGCTACAAGAGTTACCGTTATCGGGTAGAAAGAAGCTGAACCTGAGTTTAATCACAAATGAATAGACACTGAAGGTAAAATGGTTTGTGTCAATGATTTATTCTTAAAAGATCAAAAGAGGAGCCGGTTCCGCTCCCTCCACTGCGCAAGGGTTTCAAGGACCTTTTGGGGGATGACTTGCTTTGATAGAAGCAGGCACCTGACAACAGCCCGAGGGAGCCGAATTGGACATGGAGAGCCTGGTATCATCTGCCGAGAAATTGAACTTGGGGGTCCACGTCTTTTGATGTGTTACACGACAGGGTATGAATGAGGGAGGTGTGTGGATGGCGTCACATCAGGCTGGGGCAGTGCCAGGCTTGTGTCCATGACCACCCGACAAAAAGAACTCCTTTCTAACACCGTTGACAAAATTACATCTAGCTTTCTTACCTCACTGATTATAATTTTTTTCTGGGCCATTACATCCTCACACGTTGTGTAGCTAGAATCGAAGTAGAGTTTACTGGACTTCCTTAAAATTCCAAAGACGGGAGATAAACTGCTGTTGCGATGAGAATCTTGCCCGCATTTTGTGGCAGCGCATAATCAGGCTCCAGAGGAGCAGCTAATGCTGTGTAGCACACCTTGCAGAATGTGAGGGGCGCCCGCAGCGAGGAGCATTCTGAAAGAGGGACAAGGCTCCGGAGTGTCAAGGTTGCTTGCTAAGCGATTGAGATGACAAGACATTGAAGAAAATCTCGCAATCCCCAAGCGCTCCAATGCATACATGATGCATGCGCATGTAAAAACATTGCCTACTTACACTTATGCTTCCCCGGCAAATAGAACTCCATAAATAGGGGGTGCCCCTGAATCAACAACTGGCTCCACTTTTATGTAAACAAACCGTCTCATCATGAACTTTTTGCGACGTGGATGATTTAAACTCATTTGCAACGCGCCGAGTGTAAGTTATCGCATGTGATGCGTAACATCAAATTCCAACGTTTAATGAGGACTCTAGCTGACGTTGGAGGACACCACCAGGAAGATGTGGCCCGTTCATGGAGCCATGATGCGCCTCATTTCGGCCGAGATGAACGGATCAGGAGCCAATAATATTCTGTAATGGACAGAATGGGTGACCATCTCTACAAAGATGGTTCCCAAAACGGGTGCAGCTGAAATAGAAGCGCCCTTGAATAATGATGAGCAGAGACCCCAGTTCGATATCCCGGCCTTATTACATCGATGGGCACCTCCCTCCGGTCGTTGGCGGCGCACATTCCACACACACACAATCTTGCTTCTCGTGGTAGTTTTCACGTCATTACGCCTGTTTTTTAGCCCACCAGTTCATGCGAGTTCGCGCACCTGGTCGTTCGAACGGGTCACCCATCTCAGTCCTGGATCGTGTTGGGACACCGAAGCATCCGGAGAGTGCCGCAGTATTGGCTTCAGGGGGTGGCTCTTGAGTCCAATTCTTCGCCCGACCGTACGAGGAATTTATTACCGCTTTACACACCCAAAGTCCGGAGGTAAAGTTGACAGAGGACTTTCCTCCGCCAATAGTTCCCTTTCGACGCGACATAACCGAGCTGTTCACCGCAAGTTTGAGGTTCGAAACCTATCGAAAGTTCCATCTAGGCTGACTTGGATACACTCTTCAAGACGAGGCTCTCGAGTAACAACCAAATCTTTGTTCATCCTCCAAGTCTTTACCTTGCTCCAGGACAAACTTTCAGCCCGTCATGGATCCCTCAGCCGGGTACTTAAGGTGGATTCAACCCCTCAGTCCTTGTCACCTTTCTGAGGAAGCAAGCTGACATTTTCTGTTCCGTGACTGCTATCAAGACAAAGTTACTCATCTTCAACATTTCAAACGAGATCCAACTCAACTAGGCACTGGCGCCAGATAGCTGCAAATGGGCAAAATGTTGGGGGACACGTTGATGCACAAAGGCTGCCAGGTATGATAAACCCGTTGTTGCCATTCATTGCTTTGTCACGTCACGACTAGAACCTAAGAAATGCATCTGCTCGATTAGAACCCCCGAAATGGCAGATTCAGAAGCACGCGTGGGAAAGCAAATGGCGCGAAGCTGAACGGACCCTGAAACGCCTTAGAAAAGACAGGAGGCGGGACGAAAAGGCAATCCAAGACCAAGAATTCATCTCCGCTGAAGCCAAAAGAGAGGAACGACTCTGCGAAATCTACCTCATTATCCAAGACGAGGGAGATACGCTGAGCAAGGAGCATAAAGACACCCTTCTTAAAGAAGGCAAGAATATTGAGCAAGAGCTCCGGCAGCTGAGGGGAGAAGAGGATTTGGAGAACAACCAGAAACCTAACGAGAAAAAGGAGGATGCGGACAAGAAGGCTCTGGCGAAGAAGAAGCATTAGGTCAGCTTCTAGCTCACAACTGTCCGAGCTCACTCGTTTCACTCTTTTGGTACTTGGGTTTTGCTCTGCGATGTTAGTTACAGCAAAGGATATCTGTTGAGAGGGACACCTGGGAGGTACACAGTCTTTACCGTTGATATTTAGATAGACTTCGCTCGTTGCAAAACAAAAATAAAACTCGTCGCTCCTTAACTCGCTTCTCCCACGGTCAGTCTGCTTCTACCCACTCTAATGTCAAACCCCGTCCTTCCCATTCAAGTCCATTACTCCAGCTCGCCGTGTGACCTGCCACCTTCCACACCCTCCTCACTCCCCCCCACGACACCTTCCAAGAACTCAATCACAGCCCGGTGCCCACCCCTCCTGGCATATTCCAGCGCTGCCCTACCCATCGAATCTCGTATTTCCAAGTCCGTCCGTGCCCATCAACCGCAGGATCCCCAGCCAAAACAGCCCAATGCAGTGCCGTCAGACCCGAGGCATCTCGCGCATTAGTAATACCACGATCCAAGTCTGCCTCGCCTTTTGCCTCCCCTTCTCCTTCTCCTGCTCCTGCCCTTGCCTCTGCTCCTGCTCCTTCAGCTTGCCCTTCAACGACCTGTCCCACAACCCCACCGCCGGCATTCCTACCCCGTCGGATTTCGGACCCAGACCCAGACCCGAACCCGGACCCGGACCCGGACCGCCCGACCACCAAAAACCTCACCACCTCCAGGGTCCCGTGCCAGGCAGCAACCATCAACGCCGTTTTCCCTTCCTCACGATTTCGAGCGTAAACAACATCCGCGCACCATTCGACAAGAGAACCCGCAACCAACCCCGTTTTGAAAGCTCCCGGCGACCTCGCCAAGGAATGCAACGGGGTGTTATTGTTACCATCGAACGAGCAAGAGGAGGAGGAGGTTCCTTCTTCCCTAGCGGGAATGCACGGATCCGCCCCGTGCGAGAGGAGTATGTCGACCACGACGAGGTGCTGGTTTCGCACCGCGTAGTGCAGGGCCGTCATTCCCAAAGAAGAAGTCTCGGTGTTGACGTTGTCGTCTACGTTGGGGTCCAGCTGGAGGAGGAGGTGGTGAACTACGGCCGAGATGCCGAGCAAGGAGGAGAGGATCAGCGGGAAGAGGCTGGCTCTGCGGCGCCTGAAATATTCTTTTGCGTCCTCGTGAATAAACCGAACGACCTGCGTTGATTGGTGGTCGTTTCCGAGGCTTTCGGCGACGAGCAAACCGGCGCCAGTTCACGTCGTGCGCGGTCTGGGCTCCCTTCGGTTTGTCTCAGTGCGTCGTCGCAAATACTTTCATCGAAAACCCGTAGTCTACGGAAGACCAGTTCACTCGCGATTTCTCCCATGCTTGCCTAAAGTTCATCTAATCCTGACACGTAGCGTTTTCAATAGTTCCAATCAATGATGTATATTTATAGGTGCCAACTTGGGTACGTTCTATGTTGCTCGCAGGCCAAGGTGACCGTCTACCTAGTTGAACAGAAGAGAACACCTGGCGGGATTTCTCCGCACCTTTTCTTCTTGGCTCTCACGTAATACATAGCTTAAACAGCCTCTCACTTGCCCATACTGGAAGCTGTAAGCACGAATCACAAGTTGGAAAGTAGGTCCAGGCTGCCAGAGTGTTTCGTATAAAAGCACCCGCCATTTCTGGCTTTTTGTTTTTCTGCTGCTGAGCGCGTGCCAGAAAATCTGGTTCAAAAACAACAGACTCAGATGCTAGTCGTTCGGTAGAAGCCATGGTATACAGAATGATAGATCACGGTTGGAATCAAAGGTGAATTACAATTGTGTGTTTTGTACTGCAGTATTGTGTTGATGGGGCGCCAAAGAGGCGTCTTGTTTTCGTGAAACAAGGGGGACAGAAAGGTAAGGTACCGTAAAAAGGACTTTTCATGCTTCAAAATGATCATTTGGTAATTAAATAGGAACAAATCCGTAACGCGAATTGAAGACCACTAGCAAACTTACCTAAAGATTTCGGTTCGAGATGATCAGGCTGACTGACCATTGCTAGCTATGGCGTACATAGGTACGTGCAACAACGCGTGGAAGATGTAGAAAAATGCAATTCTTGGAACAACTTGAGGCAGTTAGCTGGGCGGAAAATGGGGTTGTCGCCCGCTCAGCCTGTTGGGGGCCAAGGGCAAACCTGTCAGTTCAGTTCAAACAGCCACTTTCCCAATGTGGAAGTGCACATCACCGCTTGACCAATCCAGCTTGTCCATATCTTCTCCGGGCATGGCACGGCGACCGCCAGGGCGTTCTTGTCAGTTTGATGGTCGACCGAGGAGGAGGTTGATGTCGAACATCGCTTTCTCTCTTGGTTTTTGAACTTTACCACCAAAAAACCAAGAGGTGAAGACGAGCCTTTGCAGGTAACTTTTAACCTCACACCACGTGAATTATCATCCACCTTACTCTTTCAAACACAAAAAGCGCATCGAACAACAGCAGACAACACACATCATGTCTTCAGAGCTTGACCGGTCCTTTCATGAGGAGTTGGAGGTAGACCAAAACGTCTTTTTCGACTTTGACGCATACTACCGTGGTGAAGGAAGCCATCTCGACAACCACACCTATAGCACTCCCAACAATGATCGAGTCGGCTTGACCGGGGCTGTCACGCAGCACGACGATGTGGTCCCGGAGCTTGGGGCCATTCTGCTGGGTCAGCCTGAAGGAGCACATTTGTTCCTTGGTGCAGCCAGCCTGCACCGCAATATGCAGGAGGAGCCTGTGGGCTCAGAGCAGCCAATCTCGTTACCCCACAGCAGGGGCACAAAGTAGGTTTTTTTTTTTTTCTCTGCTGACGAGACGTGCATATTGGCAGGTGTCCGCCTTGCAATATCATTGGCTGCACATATCGCCAACCATTCAACCGGGCCGCCGATCTCGACCGCCACATGCAAGCCATGCATGGTGCCGTGTACTTCCCCTGTCCACACGACACTTGCAGCAAACACGCACACAACTTCAAGAGGAAGGACAAGCTTCAACAGCACATGCGGGAGAAGCATGCAGACCTTCTTGCCAACTGCCACCACGCTCACTGCACCTCCCAGATCTCGGACCTTCAGCACCTCACCCACATGCAGGAAGACCATGGCATGTACGAATGTGCTCTAGAGCCCTGCAGTGTTGCCGGTGAATCCTACTTCACTAAGCAGAAGCTCAACAAGCACCTGCGTGATCATCACAAGATGAGTCGTGGTGTCTGTGACAGGGTCATGACAGCCATCCTCGAAGCTGGTGAGACCACTGCTCGCCGTGAGCATGTTCCATCCAGCACGAGGATGAAGAAAGAAGAGCCTTGTTCGGTTTGTCAACCTGTTGTCCAGCAGGCTCAGGTTCCTGACTCGGATGTCATGTGTTTCGACGGGGCTGAAGCTGGCCAGTACTCCATGTACTGAGGAGCTGCTAAACGTCGCCACGATGATGCCGCCGTGTTTCAACAACAGACGGCATGGTTGGGGAGAATTTCATTTTGACCTTTCATTTGTTTAGATATTCTTTGTCATGAAGGGAAGAAGTTACAACAACAAACCGGAAGAATGAGATTATGACGGAGATAAACTAGCTCTGGGAGAGGTGATTTGGATTGATCTTTTAGTATTCAGTGCGTTTCCACTTTTGATTAATTTAAACGTCCTTTGATTTGACCTGTCTTCGTGCTTACATGTAGACCGTGATGACAATGTGGGAAAAGAAAACCACGACATGAACCCTCAACCAGGCTGTGAACTTCATGTTGTCGACAAAAACCTCTTGTCTCCCCAACTTAGATCATATATAAAGCTCCCTGTGCTATTATTCACATGTAGGCCCCTCCAAGTATATGTAGGTATACATAACTGCGAAACCCCCTGAATCGGCTGCACAACAAGAACCAGAACCACAACCTTGAACCTATAGAACCCCATGAGACCATACAAATAAGCCCCTTTGATCCATTCCAAACCCCTGAACCACAACCCCCAAAACCCTCACCGCCCCACAACCGCACCCCCAACAACTTCCTGACCCCCAGCATTCCTACCTTACACCTCCTCAGACCCAGTAACAGCTAAACCTTTTCCACGACACTGCATTACCAGCTATGATAGCCACATATCCACAGTGCTTCTAACGTTGCCAGTGCTTTTTCCTGACTGACTTTAACAGTTTCAATTATTATTATACCTAGCAAGCTCCTCCTCACCTCCCCATCTGAATGCGTGAGTCTCTCTTGACCCTTGCTGCCGACGAAACCAACCAATCAACTCTATCACCTAGGGGCTTAAGGACCGCACGGTATCCTTCTCGGTGGGGGTATAATTGTTTACATGTACCGAGCTACTTGTTTGAAGTGGTATAGGATAGAGATACCAAAGTGGGAGTGGTTTATTAGTAATCTGGTGAGCAAAAGCCTCGAATTCTCGGCAGTCGGTTGGGGAGGGAGGTGAGGGTGCTCGCTTGGCTTTGATTGCTTCACGGCAGAGTTTGTTGATACCTTATGGTTCTTGAGCAAGGTTTGTTCCGATTGAACACCCGGAAGACGTTGTGACCTGAGCCGGTGAAAAGAGGGGGAGTATATTATTGCTAGGAGCCGTTGAGGGGGTGGTGTGGGAGGACGTTTTGGGTGATGGGGAAGAATCAAGTATGAATGAGATACAAGAGAGACAGGGCTGAGAGATGAGAAAATAGCTGCACTAGAGCAAATTAAACCGTTGATAACCTTGAAAAATATAAGCTTTCTCGTGAAATACGAGGCACTTTCCGAACCGAGGGCATGTGGGTACCTAGCTACGATCGAACTGGTGCTGATAAGATGTTCTCATCATTCTCTTGCGCCTTTTCCCACAACTACTTTGTGAATTTATTATACTTAATCACCTCTTATCTACGCATCTATTTCACTCCAAAGGTCTCGAGATAGTAGTTTGAACATATTACCAGCCTGTATGCCCTAGGGGTGTGTGGGAGGCACAGATATACTTTAGTACTGGTCAATGGTTACTCAGCCAAGAAGAGGAGTAGGAGTCGGCCGGCCTCCTTGAGTGGGTTATTTACCCTTTCTAGCAACTGCATGCGGCGACCTTGATTGTTAAGCTTTTATTTTATTTCCAAAAAGCAAAAAAGGCCATTTGGGAACGGCGCAGAAATGCTTCTTTCCCCGGATTAGACAAGAAAAATAACCTTTGAAGCCTTTCCTGGCCACGGGGTCTGTCAGTGTCGAGCAGGCCAGAAGATATTGCCAAGTCCTTCGTAGGAATTAAGATACCTTCTCATGACCCGAGCATTTACGGCCCATAGCTCAGAGGCAGGGAAATATGCCAAGACAGTTTTGTTGGGAATAGCTTCAAATCGTGAAAATCGAGTGGAGTGGCACGAGTGGTGAAGGAGAGCTGGACCTGCAGTGCCAAGATCGTTGGCGTTGGTGGGGGCGGGGCATTCAATGGGACCAGACGGGCCGTTTCGCGCCGTCTCTACTTTTTGGGACTGGCGATCAATGCCAAGGGAGCATCCCGAAGCTCTCTGTGTCTGTCCAAACTTTTGGCATCTTTTCTGCATCTTCTCTGCATCCATAACATCATGCTATGGCAGGAGGTCAAAAGCCCCGGATAGGCGCGCCGCCTTCAACGACTCTCGTTCTCGACAACGGCGCCGACACCATCAAGGCTGGTTTCGTAAAAACCGACCATACCGACCAGCCCCGAATAATACCAAACTGCATCGCCCGAGATCGTCATAACAAGACCTATGTCGGCGCTGAGTTGGAGAAATGCAAAGACTTTGGAGAGATTGGCTTCCGACGGCCGGTGGAAAAGGGGTTTATCGTCAGTTGGGAAGCGCAGAAAGAAATCTGGGACCGCGCATTCTTCGATGACAAGGCACCTCAGAAATGCAATCCCTCCGATACACGATTGATCCTTGCCGAGCAACCAAACTCCCTGCCCGCTCTTCAGGCACACTGCGACCAGATAGTCTTTGAGGAATATGGGTTTGCCAGCTACTATCGTGGCATTGGGCCAGCATTCAATGCCTACCAAGACATCCAAGCCATCTTCCACACGCCGAGAACCCCTGATACGATAGTCGATGTTCCCGCCGAGATCATCCTCCTGATAGACTCTGGTTATTCCAGCACCACTGTCACACCCATTATACGAGGCAGGCCGCTGCATCCAGCGATTAGAAGGTTGGACATTGGCGGAAAGCTCATGACCAACTACCTCACACGCCTACTCTCCGTCCGACACTTCGATATGCGCAACGAAACTTATGTCGTCAACGAGATGAAGGAAACTGCCTGCTATGTGTCCCTGGATTTCAAGGGTGATTTGGAAAAGACGTGGAAAGGGACGCGGGGAGAGAGACGGGAGGATTACCAGACTGGGGCTGGAATCGCAAAGGACTACATCTTGCCGGATTCGCACACTAGGTATCACGGCGTCCTTCAAGAATACGAACCAGGCGCTGCCACGCGCGCCCGAAAGGGTGGGCTGTCAACCGACGACATCTTGACTCTGCGAAACGAGCGCTTCGTCATCCCCGAGCTGCTCTTTCACCCTAATGATATCGGCATGCGACAACCAGGGCTAGCTGATCTGGTGATGCAGTCTCTTTCAGCACTTCCCGTTGGGCTCTGGCCAGGATTGTTGGCGAATATTGTGGTTGTGGGTGGAAACGCCAAGCTGGACAACTTCATCCAGCGTCTGCAGATGGAATTGTTGGAGAGAGTGCCGGCCGAATGTGTTGTTCGAGTTGCGCGCCCAGAGGACCCTGTCATCAGCACTTGGCTTGGTGCTTCCAAGTTTGCTCAGCACGAGCATGTGGAGCGTCTCGCCGTCACAAAGCAAGAGTACGAGGAACATGGAGCTGGTTGGGTTGCCCGCAAGTTTGCTGCTGGGCTTGGGTTGGATGGAGGGCTTTGACAGGATCGATGCCTTCCTAAACCATGAATGCGTAGAACCTTGTACGCGCGCGTTGGGTTCCACACCTGTGATGCGATCATATGAGGAAAACACCTCATTGACGATGCAATTGAGACGAGATGACAGAGGTCAGTAGGATTCTGATTGACTGTATTGCTGTTCTCCCTCGACCTGACCCATGCGAATCAAGACAGATCAGAAACACCACTTCCAAAGAGGGGCGTGTCCAAGTGAGATTTGTCCGCCTGACAAGAGAAAGTAGGTGCACTGGGATTGATGGGACGGAGGGGAAATAAAGCTGGCTCAACGATCCCACTGAATGGGCATTTTGGGTTGCTAGAACTGCAGACGGCAGCCAGGCAATTTTCCATCCGCAAACACACAAAATAAAAGAAAGTTGTTATTGTATTGCAGACCCGCTAGTTCCAAAAGATGCTTCAACTTTTCAAGGTTCGTGGGTGGAGTGGGGCCAGTTGACCCGCGCTGGATTTTTTTTTTACGGACCTGGCTCTTTTTAGTGGCTCACACGGTTACACATCAGGCGCGGATTTGGGCTTTGGGACTAGAATGCAGCATCCAAACTTGAGGTTCCTTCCCACCTTCTGCTCACACTTTACTTCCCGCCGAAAAAAATAAAACAATTCAGCCACCTTTTGACGAAGCAAGGAAAACCACAACAAAAGCGTTCTGGCGCTGCTAACTTTTGTCAACCGCCAATTTTGGCACTCAAACCTCACAGCTTTGCAACGCTGCATAGCTGGCACACGACGGTACTCTATCGTTATGTCGCACAATTCCAGATATCCACCGAGAGGTGGTGGACATCGACAACCGCCACGCGACTTTCGAGATCGGGATCGGGATCGAGATTATCGCGACGACCGCAACCGCCGTGACAACAACCGAGACCGCTACCCCCCGCGTCGCGATTTTGGGACGAATGCAAGACACCAGAACGACCCATTTCCACGCTCAGATTCCTACTCTGACCGCAACCGTTACGACTCTCGCAATTCCGTCTTCTCGTCCCGCCATCCGCCACCGCCTCCGCCCTCTTACGATGCCCCTCCCCCACCGCCCCCGCTGGGTGTCGACCGCTATCAGATGCCGCAGGGCGAGTTCACATTCCGAGTTGATAAGCCTGCAGGTGTGCAAGACGCCGACTCGTACCGCCCAGATCAGAATGGTCGCCGGCAGCGCAATGACCGCTTGAATCGTGGACCACGGGATGGTGCCCGGCCGAATCGAGGAGGAGGGCGCTTTGAAGGGAGAAGGCCGTGGCGCCCATTTGTGGCAGCTGAGCGAGAACTTTTGAACACCGATCACGATGCGGGGGAGGCTGAGGCCTACTATGACGAGAACGCAGGGGTGACATTCCGAAATCTGGATGAGATCTCCGACAGTGAGGAGGCCGAGATGGACATTTCCGGAGACGAGCAAGACGGTTCTGGCGAGCCCTCGCAGAAGCGCGCCAGGCTGTCAGCCGTCAAGTCTACAGCCGGGGACTCTACGCCTAAGTGGTCGAATCCCGATCCCTATACTGCCCTCCCACCCGAGACGGCCACCGCCGGCAAGAAAAAGGACGTTGTGCAGATGATACGAAAGGCACGCATCCAGAGCAAAGAGATCAGGAAGTCTCTTTCTAATGATACTGCTGACTTTATTTCACTGGACTTGGAGGACAGCGACAACGAGGATAGCGACATCATTTTCATCAACGAGTCTGCCCCTCCTCCTCCTGTGCCTGCCCCCGAGGTCGCTGCTCCCAATGACAGTGACACTACTTCAGGACGTGCCAAGGTTCCTTCGCTCATGGCCGACCCTGCTCTTGGAAGTCGCAAGCGCACACATGATGATCGGATCAAGGCACCTCACACGTTGCTCAAGAAGGGAGGCAAGCCTGCTGCCGGTGGTAATATCATCGATGAGTGGCGCAAGGTCCCTCACTTGACTTCAACTCCATGGGTACGCGGAGATCACTCCCAGGCAAAGAACCCGCTCGTTTGGTAAGTGGTGTCTTGCATTTTTGAGGCGAGACCTTGCAGGCTAACCTGCTCTACCATCAGGCTTCACAAGGAGATTGTCGATTTCCATGACTACATCAAGCCTCGTGATTTCGAGCAACGCCTCCGCACCGAGTTGGTGCAGGAAATGAAAGACTTTTGCAAACAGGTCTACAAGGATGCAGACATCTATGCATTCGGCTCGTTTCCGTCTGGCCTTTACCTGCCAACAGGTGACATGGATCTCGTCTTGTTGTCTGACAAGTTTGTCAAGCGTGGTATCCCCTTCTATCACACCACTAGCGCCATCTTTAGGTTCCGGGACCGTTTAAATGACCACCAAATACCATACAGAGGCGACGTTGAGCTAATTACCAAGGCGAGGGTGCCACTGGCCAAGTACGTTGACCGTAAGACCGGACTCAAGGTCGATGTCTCGTTTGAGAACTCCAGTGGCTTGGATGCGATCAACACCTTCCTCGGTTGGAAGAAGCAGTATCCGGGCATGCCGGCTCTCGTTACTTTGGTCAAGCACTTCCTGATGATGCGCGGCCTCAACGAGCCCGTCAATGGTGGCATCGGAGGTTTCTCGGTTATCTGCCTGGTGGTAAGCATGCTGCAGCTGAGCCCTGAAGTGCAGAGCGGCGCTTTGGACACAACCCATCATCTCGGCGAGCTCTTGATGCGTTTCTTTGATCTCTATGGCAACAAATTCGATTATCAAAAAATTGCCATCCGGCTTTCCCCGCCTGGCTACGTTAACAAAGTAAGTTTACACGGACTGAGTTGTCTCACCTCCTCTTTGCTGACGTTTGCTGCCAGTATGCCGTTCGCCACTTCACATATAAACAGTTAAACCGAATTTCTATCATTGACCCCAACAACCGCGAGAACGATATTGCCGGCGGTTCTAGCAACACGACCACTATCCTTGGGGCATTTGCCAAAGCGCATCAAGATCTGCTGCGGCGCATGAAACACATCACCGAGGATCCTCAACGGAAGAATGAGAGCATTCTCGACGTCATTCTCGGCGGGAACTACACTACTTTCCAAGAACAGCGAGACTATCTCGAATCTCTGGCCGAGCGCGACGACATTGTCCCCGAGTACGAGAAACTTGCAGGCTTCGAGACGCGGAGAGGCAAGCCGGACAGGCACGGTAGGGGTGGCCGTGGCCACAAGCGAGGAAGACGCTGACGGCCCATGTTCCTTGGCTTTGGTTTATGATCGGCATCGCGACTTGGGATTTCTCAACATTTTGGCGTTTTTACAAGGGGCTCATCACGGAAACGGAAAATTGACGGAACCAAAGGAATCGACAATTACCCAGTGGAGGGCGACAACGACCTAGAGTTGCTTGAGGAAGCGGATATATATCGATACCCCCAAAATATCGTTGCGGCTACCTTTACTTTCCTTCGACGGTCAACGATGGAATTTGTCGCGGTGATGTCGGGGCAAAGGGGTGGCAGCTAATTTGCTTTCTGCCTCTGCGCATAGTGCCCGTCTGTCATCGAGGCGTTTACTTACCCGGATTTGTAGATATAGATGTCAGAGACAACGGCGACGACTTCATACCTTTGGTAATGCAACTTGTCGGCCTGTTATTCTGTGGTTTGAGCGACGTCTTGTCACTCCAATCTTTGGAAGATGGCTTGAGCGCTCAGACCTTTTTCCTCTCTTTTTTAACATACATCATAGGCGGCCGAGTTGGTCTGCTGTAATCCAACTTTTTATGCCTTGACCTCGCTGGTTTTTCTTTTGTTCGGCAATTCAGCCTTTGGGCTCGGTGTGACTAACTTCGACAGTGCTTTGGACAAATACCCCTGACTCTTTCACAGATGTTTGGGTGGCGGTTGGACGTTCAGTGTTGATTACGAGCTGTCATTTGGTGATTCAAGGCAGCTCGGTTGACGGAGAACGGCAAGCAATTGCTGCTTCTGCTTCCACCCCCCATACTTTTCTCACTGCATGCTGCGCTTTTATGTGCTGCTGCGGGGAGGATGATCAGGTGGGGGGTGGGGGGGAGGTGATGGGGCATGAAGGGATGGTGATGATAATCTTGAAGTTGCAAAAAGGTTCTTCGGGATGCTTGGCCCCGTCCTCGCGACCAGTGAACAGGGGTGGATTGTGTATACTACACGACAGCATGCCAAGTATTCAACGGCTGCCCCACTTGATGCGCAAGTGCGGGGGCACAATTGCAGTCCTGCCATCCAGTCTCATCTCCGCATGTTACTAGAGAACTAAAAAGGAACCGTCAAGCCACAGCTTACCACAGACAGACTTGACCAAGATGACGAAGCAGACAAGAAGACGGGATAATCAAGATTTGTTTCTCGTCGACACAAACCTTGCGGTGAAGTGGTACCACGTGGGGGGAAATGAGCTTGTTTGTTTCTCCTCCAGAGTCACGGTGGCGCCTACGTTTGGGACGAGCAGCGGGTAAGAGGAGGTGAGTGAAGGGGGGACAAGAGATTGATGATGACCCACATCGATCGAACGACACCCCTTCCTTCCCTTTCTTCCACAAGGGTAACAAACTTGAACCTCCGCCATTGGCTAGATCGTTCCCCGTCCGTCCGTTCCCCCGCTGCTGCTGTCCGTCATGCATGCCATGCTTGTGTTTTTTTTTTTCCTTTTTACCATTTTTTTTTTCGTCCACGAATAAAATTCTGCTCCTTCCTGATTTGGACTTGGGGCATTTTATACGAGGATTAAGCTTTTTTTCCCTTTTTTGTAGAGTTGCATTTTGAAAACTGACGGGTCAAGAGATCGACAGCATTTTTTTTTTTTTTATCTTTTGTCTGCTGGGCTGGAATAGAGGAGTGAGTGTAATATGAGAGAGAGACACTCAGCTAGTCATCCCCGACACAGAACACGTCTTGTCCATTCGTTGCACTGTACTGTACAAGCAAACGGGAAGCGGCAGCAATGCAACAACAACAAGGTTTTCTAAACAAGAGGCTAATATCCAGCTGTCCCCCGAAGCCGCGATAAGCTTTCCTTTTCCTTTCACTTGCCGTCCATGAGATCCCTGTTTGATGCATCGCCGATGGGACGGCAGGCTGTTGTGTAATTGTCCTGCAGGTATCCTTTTTTTTTTTCCCCTCCTCCTTTTCTTGTTTGGATATTGGGTTCTGGACGGGCTCTCAGAGAATCGGGCCGTGTCGAAACAGCACGACGTTACGTTACCAAACTTTCTGTCTTCTCTTCTCTTCCACTCATCATGGAACCCAAGCCAGTACCGGGGGCATCGTGACCGTCAGTGGTTGGGTGCAACACGACCACAACCTTCCTGCTTCCTTGATAGGAAATGATGGGCCAGCAAACCCACCCCTGTTTGTCCCAGTTTCTCCTTCACATGCTTGAGCTGCTGTCTGCCAGCGCTGGGGAAACGGTTCTGGGGTAGGTACTCTGGGGTGACCATACTACATATCACCCGCATTTCCCCCTCTTTTCAGTCCACGAGGTAGACGCCTCATGGTCCGATCGAGGTGTATTACCTTCTCTTTGCGGGGGAACTGCTCCCAAACCTTCACCCTCCACCCTGTATCGAGATAGATATTCACAGGCGGATCGATTTACAACGCAAACACCATTCATGTGTTTTAACACACAAGTTTTGTTTGACTGATATATCAAACCCGCTCGCCATCTTTTGTTCTTTTTTTTTCTCTTCTCATCTTTTCTTTCAAGAGACAACAACAACAACAACAACAACAACAACATCATCATCAAACAGACAGAAATCCACCCAAAAAAAAAATGTATCAAGCCTCAAACGTCTACTTCATCTGCGCCTTCGCCGCAATAGGCGGGGGCCTCTTCGGGTTCGACATCTCCTCCATGTCCGGCGTCCTGGGCACGCAAGCGTACAAACGATACTTCAACAACCCGGTCTCCTACGCCCAGGGAGGGATCACCGCCTCCATGCCCGCCGGTTCCTTGGTCGGAAGCTTGGTCTCGTCTTTTATAGCAGACAAGTACTCCCGCAAGGTGGCGCTGCAGGTGTCGTGCGTCCTCTGGATCGTGGGGAGCATTTTGATGGCCGCTTCTCAGAACGTTGCCATGCTCTGCGTCGGCAGGGTTATTTGCGGCTTGTGCGTGGGCATCGCGAGCAGCATCGTGCCCGTTTACCAGAGCGAGATCGCGCCCAAGGAGATCAGGGGGAGGGTTGTGAGTTTGCAGCAGTGGGCCATCACTTGGGGAATTTTGATAAGTTTTTTCCTGTTTCGTCATTCAGGTTTTTTTTACGGAGGACATGATTAATTACCTATGAGGAGAAAGCTGACTGCTCTGCACATCCAGTATTTTATCCAGTATGCGTCGAGCACGGTCGGCGGCGGCGCGAGTGATCCCAACCAGCCCGAGTCGGCCTTCCGGATCCCCTGGGCGGTGCAGATGGTTCCTGCCATTATCTTGTTCGCTGGGTTGTTCTTTTTTCCTTGCAGCCCGAGATGGTTGGCATCCAAGGACAGATGGGAGGAGGCATTGCTTGTGCTGGCGAGCTTGCACGGCAAGGGAGATGTCAACCATCCCAAGGTGCTCGCCACGTACCAGGAGATCGAGGAGGCCCTAAAGTTTGAGCGGGAGCAGGCTATTTCTTCCTTCAAGGCTCTGGTCGAGCCGAGGATGCTGAAACGCGTTGCTTTGGGTATGTCGATCCAGATGTGGAGTCAACTTTGTGGGATGAACATCATGATGTGAGTGTCTTCCCGCTTGTCCCTGACCCCCTCCTATCCTGACCACTTTGACCCCCCCAAAAGGTACTACATTGTCTACATAATGGAAGGCGCCCAGATCGCGTCCCCCCTCGCAACAGCCTCGATCCAGTACGTCATAAACGTAGCCCTCACCCTGCCCGCAATCTTGTTCCTCGACAAATGGGGCCGTCGTCCCTCCTTGCTCGTCGGATCATTCGGCATGATGTCCTGGCTTTTCATCTCGGGCGCTCTGCAACAATACTACGGCCAGCCCAACACCGCCGAGACGCGCACACCGAACAACTCGGATATCACCTGGCTCGTCAACGGCAACCGTCCCGTCAGCTCAGCCATCGTTGCTTGCTCTTATCTCTTTGTGGCCACGTTCGCTACGACCTGGGGACCTGTGTCCTGGACCTACCCTGCCGAGATCTTCCCGAGCAAGATCAGGGCCAAAGCCGTGAGTCTGAGCACGAGCGCTAATTGGTTCTGGAATATGGTTTTGGCGTTTGCTGTTCCGCCTCTGTTGACTAATATCAACTATCGTGAGTTTTTTTTTTTTTTTTTTTTTTTTTTGTTTGTTACCTCGAAGAAAGAAAACATGTTGATGGTTTTTCTCTCTCTTTGTGTGTGTTTCAAACAGGGATGTACTTCATCTTCGGCGCCTTCAATGCTGCTGCTCTTATCCATGTAGCATTGCTTGCTCCCGAGACCAAGGGATACGCCCTTGAAGAGATGGACGAGGTGTTTGATTCCGGCAGGCCGGCGTGGAAGCGGTATAAAAGGTCAAACAGGTTGGAAGAGTTGGAGAGACAGATTGAGGCTGGGAATCTCAAGGTATGTGCATACACTTGTGGATGCGGTATGAGCATTGAAAGAAAAATGTGTTGACATGCTGTGTAGGTTGCTGTTCCGTTGGGAGTGATTGGTGGTCAGGGCACAACAACTGGGGCTACAGGCACTGAGATCAAACCTGCTGCCTCGGAGGGTGTCGTCACTGAGAGGAAGTTGGAGCAAGAGGTGTAATTCCAAGCCGTTCACGCTGGGTTGCGGCAAGTAATGTCCCTTTGTGGAGTGGCGATGGAATCATCACGCATGTTTGTTGGTGTCGAGACAAGTTGCAGCCGGACAAGGTTACAAAGCACCACCCTTCACTTTACCTCCATCAACTTTGTACTCCTCTCTTCTCTTTTGCCTTTGTATTCGAGATACAATTGGAAGCATGATTGAAATGAATCATCTCAATTCGTACAATATGATATGCATCTATCCAAATGACCAAAATCAAAGCATGGCAGCGGCTCGAACTAAAAGAAAACGAAAACCTAAAACCAAAATGAAAGCTGCGTGCAGACCAAAAGAAATTCCAATGCCCGTACAAACCCAAGTTCACAAAAGAAAGACACCACCCTCAACTCCATCACAACCCTGCACTCGCCACAATTTTGCTCTTCGCACAAACCCCCTTCGCAAGAGTCTGGATACTTCCACTAGACAACAACTCCAACACCTGCATGTTAGCCTCAAACTCCCTCGTGATGAAATTCCGGATCTCAATTGCCACCAGCGAATCGAGCGGATAATGCGACAGCGACCGCGTAACATCCATATCTTCCTTCTCCATCATCAGGACCGCAGCAATCTTGTCAACTAACCCGCGGCAGACCACATCCTCAGCCTCTGCCCTCGACTTGGATGCTTTGAGAGCCGCGTTGAACGATACGGCACCCGCATTTGCCGAAGCATTCTTGGCAGCCTCCTCCTCAGCCGCGATGCGCATCGCCTTGAATTTGGCGTCCTCGGTCCAGAATGGCCTAAGGGTGGAAGTGATGCGCATACCGGTGATGGAGTGGTTGTTGCACGTGGAGTACAAGGTGCCATCGATGGCGGCATTGAGGAGGGCAAGAACCTCAGCTTCACATATTGTGTCGCCACCCAGCGTTCTAGCCACTTCAGCTGCCTTCTCGAGATCATGAGCCAGATATCCAGAGTCAGAGACAGCCGTCAAGTCGAGCGACGAAGCCGGCAAACCCTTGGAAAGACGATGTTGAACCAGGGCGTTGAGGAAGCAGTTGGCCGCGCTGTAGGCTGCCTGTCCACGGTTGCCGACGGCACCGGCGGCGGATGAGATGGCGACAAAGAAGTCTAATGCTGTGTTCTCGAGAGCGTGATGGAAGTTCCAACCGCCTTGGACCTTGCCCTCAATGACTTGGGTATACTCTTCGTGTGTCATCTTCTCAAAGAGTACGTCCTGTAACTTTGTTAGTCTCTATCATGATCGTTTGCGCCTCTGAGGGAACTTACCCGAAGAACCATGGTGCCATGGACAACACCACGGATGGGGGGCAGATGCCTCAATTGAAAGTTGATGAGATCATTAACCTCAGCCCGTTTCACAACATTGCACGGGCGGACAACGATGTTTGCACCCACCGCTCCGAGCTCCTCAACGAGATCCTTCACCTTTCCGGCGACAGCGCCACTCCGAGAAATAAGCACAATGGTCCTGGCACCCTTTGACACCATCCATCGCGCCATGCTTTGCCCCAGACCACCAGTGCCGCCGATCAAGATGTATGTTGCATCAGCACGGAGCAGCGCCTTCACCTTCTTGGACCGTGTCGCCTTGACAACGTCAGTTGCCTTGGGCACAACCACCAGCTTCCCAACCGTCTTGCCAGCCTGTTGAGCCTTCAACGCGCCCTCAACATCCGAAATACCAAACTCTGTCACCGGTGACACAGGCCGGATCTTTCCATATTTGAGCAGCTGTGCCACATCCCCCAAAAGACGCCTGACAACCTTTGGTCTCTCCGCCAAGAGAGCCAATAGATCAAAGGACAAGTAACTGGCGTTACTGCCATCAGCACTGCTGAGCTCGAGGCGAGATTTGGACCCCGTCTGCTCCCGTTTGCCAATATCAACAAACCGACCAAACTTGTTGAGGCACCTCCAGGACTCACGCAGCCCGTCTCCGGTAGTAAGCGAGTTGAGCACAACATCAACACCCTCATCATTTGTCGCTCGTCGTACCTCGTCGCCGAATGAAGTACCGCGGCTGTAAAAGATCTGGTTCTCAGACAGCCCGTACTCGCTGATAAGCAACTGCTTCTTTTCTGCACTGCTGACGGTGGCAAACACCTTGGCTTCGACCATCTGTGCGAGAACAATAGCTGCTTGACCGACTGCACCAGCAGCCGAGTGGATGAGAACGGACTCGCCATCTTGCAGCCTGCCAAGCTCGATCAAGCTATAGTATGCAGTGGAATATGCAAGAGGAATGCTGGCTGCTGCTTCAAGTGAGATGTCTGCAGGAACTTTGAACGCATGGGAAGCCTTCGTGCGTGTTCTTGTTGCAAAAGCGCCTTGAGTAAATGCAGCCACACGATCACCAACCTTGAAACCAGACACATCATTGCCAACAGCCGTCACAATGCCGCTCGCCTCAATGCCAGCCTCGGTAATAGGAATTTGTAATTTGGCTGCCATGCCGTCTCTGAAGTTCAGCCCGACAGCCTTGACCTCAATCTCGATCTGATCATTCTCCACCGGCTTCTCAACGGAGGCATCATCGACAAAGTGGAGAGCGTCCAGAACATTGGATAGGCCAATCTCAAGCTTGAGCGCCCGGTCATCCTCACCAAACTGGGTAGGCTCCAGAATGGATGGGTTGGTCTGCTTGTAAACATATTCGTCCATGTCGCGGTCGTGCACTATGCGGGGAGTAAAGAGGGCGCCACCTCGCTCCATGAACTCCAACTCGCTGGTTGTGGAGGATTCAGAACCAAAAGCAGCTTTGAACACCCTGACAATGAGATTTGTAGTGTCAATCTCGGACAATGTAGTCTCATCCAGATCCAGCGTTGCAAATTTGAGGGCCGTCTCAGACCGGATGGTTCTGCTGAGACCGGTGATCATGTTCGCGTCCGGATTGGTGGACTTATCGTAGGCGCCCCTGACAGCCCACAAGACACCCTGAGAGGAAGTGATCAGACTTTGCAAACTCTCGAACTGGCTGGATGTGAGAGTGGCGAGCAGTGGCTGATGCAGCTCATTCAGGAAAACAACGATCTTGCCAGCTCCGTCGACTGTCTGGAGGGTGCCAACCTCGGGAAGCCTTCCAATCGCCTGCTCCAGAGCATTGGCTAAACCCATGGCGACGAGACTCTGGAAGTTGGAGTCTTCGTGAACAATGACGACCTCCGTATCGGATGGAATGAGTTGGTCTGAGATCCCTTCCAAAGCCGTGTCCCACTCAAGCTTGTAGCAAAGCTCTCTCTGGGCGTTAAGATTCTCCTCGGTGTTGCCGTCAAGGATTGGGGAGATAGTCAGGCCTTCAATGGAGATGAGAGGTTCGAGAGAGTCCGTGCCAGAAACCGCATTCATGGAGAGTTTGGCTGACTTCGGGACAGGGCCAGAAGGAATCTCACCTTCACAGACAGCTCGAAGGATGTTGCCGGGCGTGGTGGCAAGCTCCTTAGTGCTGGAGGAAATGGTGATGCGGTCAAGGGAAGAAGGAAGATAGATTGTCTTGATGGATTGACGCCCTGCTCCGATGATAGGCCAATACATCTCAACAAGCGACTCGAGAACAGCTGGTTGGATGACTGCATCGGTCAAGTGATGGTTTGGCATCTCCTTGGCAACGTCTGTTACCACGATCTCTCCCACAGCAGATGAACTGGATGCATGGCAGCTGCCCAACCCCTGGAAGGTGGGTCCATAAGCGACGCCGAGTTCCTCAAGAGAGTCGTACATGGTCTTGGGGTCAATGGAGCTGGTGCCAGGCTTATCAGCCAAGGACAGGGCCAATTCTAGACGAGCCTCAGAACTGAGTCTCTGTCGAGAGCTGTCCACATCATTGTTGTCCGTCTCCACCACGGCAACGAGGCCCACGCAGTGTTCGACCCAGCCTTGCTCATGTGACCATGAGCAAATACGGAACTCATCCCAGATTACAGAGGAACCAAGAACAGTATCTCGGTGAGGGTGAATGTTTATGGTCATCTCAGTGTCCTTATCGGGAATCACAAGAGGCTTGGTGATGGAGACATCCCTGAGGTCGAATTTGTCGTAATGGATGTCCCTAATTGCCGCTCTTTGCGCAGCGGCTTCAATAGCCATGCAGATGAAGCCAGACATTGGGAAGACGGTAAGGCTTTGGATCTTGTGATGAGACAACCATGGCAGATCATCCAAGCGCACAATGTTGCGCCATGTGGGCTCCAGCTCGTTCGAGTAATTTGCCAAAGTTCCAAGAATGTCGCTCCTGCCTCCAGGGGCTTCCTTGTGTACCTTGGTGAGCCGAGACTCCTGCCAGTATTTGGTCGAGTAATTCCATGGATATCGGGGCAGGTCGGTGAGAATGACTGGCGGTTTTGTTGTTGCCTGGGGGAAGTTGATGGCACCCATCGATAGGTTGGCGCCTCTGGTGAATAGGTTGGCAGCAAGCTCCAAGGCAGTCTCCACTGCATCTCGTTTCCTGATCAACGCAGAGGCATAGGGGATCTTTGGAGCAGCTCCGCCGACCTCCTTCAGTACTTGCTTGATGGGCCCTTGAAGTCCTGAGTGGGGCCCAAGCTCGATCAGCATGTTGACTCCGTGCTTGTGCTCTCCGGTCGGCTCAAGCATGCTCTGCAGTGCCTCATTGAAGCGGACAGCGCATGTTAGATTCTCAACCCAGTAGTTTGGTTGAAGCTGAGTGCCATCGATGAGGTGCCCGTACAGGGATGAATGGAATCTGATGGCAGTCGGAACCGGTTGTCGCAACTTTGCAATGGATGCCCGATATTCCTTCGCCACCAGGTTCATGTGATGGGAGTGATAGGCGACATCAACCACAAGACGTCTGTTAAAGAGCTGTTTCTCCTCGCAGATCTTCTCCAACTCGGCAAGGGCTGGTTCGTCTCCAGAGATGGTGAGGCTTGAAGGACTGTTGTAACAGGCAATTCGAACCTCCTTCTCCTTGATTCCTTCAATCAACGGTAAGAAATCCTCTTTGCTACCGCCGACAGCCATCATGCGTCCTCTGAGCTCGGGATGTCTGGCCTTGAGGATAGGGATCAACCGCCCACGGTGGTACGCAACGGCCATGGCTGAGTCAAAGTCGATAATCTCGGCGGCGTACGCGGCAGCAATCTCTCCGCTGGAGTGACCTGCGACGGCTGTTGGACGAATACCCCAATCTCGAAGCAAATTGATGAGCGCTAGCTGGATTGCGGTGCATGAAGGCTGGCTGATGTGAGCTTCGCTGACCTTGCTGGTCTTTGCGTCTCTGCTGAGTTCCTCTGTACATGTACAAGTTAGCCGTGTCCCAGGCAAGTGATCCAGACGTGGAAAGAACATACCAAGAAGAGACCAGTCTGCCCCATTCTCAAGCAAACATTGGTCGGCGCGCTGGATGCTCTTGGCAAAGACTGGATACTGATCGATCAACTCCCGGCCCATTCCATACCATTGAGCACCCTGTCCAGTAAGAATGAAGCCAATTCTGAGCGGCTCGAGCTCTTTGCCGGTCATAAACCTTTCGCCGTTGATGGCCTCGATAAGTTCGAACGAGTTAAGGGCAGGGATGGCCGCCCTCGATGGCAAAAGAGAGCGACGTTGGCCCAAGGTATATGCAAGGTTGCTGGTGAGATCCTTCTGGAAGATTTCCGGGCGCTGTTCGAGATAGATGACAATGTTCTTCAACACACGTGAGAGAGAGGACTTGTCGTTGGCCGTTACAACGTATAGCTTCCGTCCCTGACCTGACTTCTCCGGTGTGTCATCCCCAGCAGAAGCAGCAGCCTTTTGTCCTCGAAACGGTGCTGCCTCCAAGACCACATGGCCATTGGTGCCTCCGAAGCCGAAGTTGTTGACACTGATATACTTCTTCCCTCTTGGCCATGGCCGCTGTGTGGTAGGAACCTTGAGGCTCCACTCCTTCCAGGGAATCTTGGGGTTGGGGGTCTTGAAGTCGTGGTTGGGAAGCAGGAATCGTCGTTCAAGCATCAACGCGGCTTTGATGATACCGGCAATTCCTTTCGGCGAGTTAGCGTGTCAAGCACCATGTTAGGTAGACGTACAATGGAAGGAGTGCACATACCTGAAGCACCTTCCAAGTGGCCGATATTGGATTTGACTGATCCAATCCACAAGGGGTCACGAGCTGTACGGTTCAGTCCAAGAACATTGTGAAGAGCAGTGGCCTCAATCGGATCTCCGACTCTTGTTCCCGTGCCATGAGCCTCAACGAATCCGCAATCATTAGGGTCCAGTCCCGCATTTGTGTATACTTGTCGCATGAGGTCCTCTGGATGAAGCATTAGCCAACAACTTGATTACTCGAGAAAAGCATAGCTACCTTGTGCTGAACCGTTGGGCATGGTAATCCCAGGAGTCTTGCCATCCTGGTTGAGGCCAGTGTTCGCAATAACAGCCCTGATTGGGTCGTTGTCCTTGATCGCTTGGTCTAGTGGCTTCAACAGGATCATGCCACAGCCCTCACCTCTACCAAAGCCGGTCCCTCGGTCGTCAAAGGCATATGACCTGCCCGAGTCTGAGAGGAGTCTGGAAAATTAGGTTAGCACATGCCAAAATGGGTTGGCCCGCGACAGTACCGAACTTACCTGCAAGTGGAGAAGGAAATCCAGAACTCAGGCAGCATGTTCAAGTGGCAGCCACCAACCAATGCATAACTTGACTCGCCAGCTCTGAGACTTTGACACGCCAAGTGTACAGCGACCATGCTGGATGAGCAAGCTGTATCTGATGTGAAGCTTGGGCCTCGGAGGTCGAAGAAGTGAGAGATGCGGTTTGACTGCATGGCGTAGGCACATCCTGGCAACAGAACCTGGTCAGTCTGCCTTCTCGGCTGAGGAAGAAACGGGGGAACCTACCAGTAGCTTGGTGCATAGGAATTGTATCAGAGTCCCTAAAGAGATGGGATTCGTATTCTGGGAATGAGCCACCAATAAAAACACCAACATTCTTGCCAACGATCGTGTGTTTCGGGACACCAGCATTCTCGAGGGCCTCAAAGGTGCATTCGAGCAGAAGACGCTGTTGAGGGTCCATCGATATAGCCTCCTTCTCTGTGAGCCCAAAGAATGGAGCGTCGAAGGCGGCGAGATCCACGTTGAGGAAGTTGCCGCCGATCGGGTTCAGTGCACCTCCTTTACCAGGGTTGGGATGATGGAATCGGGCCTTGTTGAACCTCTCCTTCGGTATCTCTGTCCACCCTGACCGGGCACGAGTGCACAGCTCCCAGAACTCGGCTGGTGTGGAAACATTTCCAGGCATCCGGCATGCCATGCCGACGATGGCAATAGGCATGGGCTTCTTGGTGTTCAGGGGGCCATCGGGACTTTGAACAGCGTAGCCGTTGGTATGGCCGTTGGAGTTCCCATTGGAATGTCCGTTGGTGTGTCCATTCGTGTGACCATTGGTGTCGACGCGAAGGCCGCCGACACCATCGCCATTTCCATTGGTGACATGGAAGAAACCATTGACGCTCTCGCCAGATGGGCTGGCAACAGAGCTCTCTGGTGTCAGAGCAATCGGCGCCATGATTTCGAGACTTGATGGCAGCGATGCCCTGGGAGTTGGGTGAGCTTTGGGCTCCCGGTGCTGCAGCAGCAGCTGGTAATGTGTTTCAGATCTTGGCAGGTATATGTGACTGGGCGTTATCGAAGTATGTTAAATGAGAGAGGTTGTCCATCGACCGGGCCAGAAGCATCATGAAATGTGGCTCACGTATCGGCTTATATGCCGAGGCCAAAGAGCACTGGAGATCTGGGCCACAAGCATCCGATACATGTGATGACCAGATGTAGTTCGCGTACATGCCGTAAGACGGCCTCTATGTTGCTCGCTTTCCTCGAGGGCATCGGCGAACGCGCCATCCAAGCTCCGAGGTTACTCAATTCCATTGTGTACACAAGGTCGAGATGTGGCGAAATCCACTCCCAGTGTTACTATATTAGGTGACGAAGGTTGATCGAGAAGCACTGTCAATATCCGTAGTAATTTGAACCCAGTTTGACGACATTCTCGGTTGGCATTTCGGCTCGTGCCTACGCTCGGGCGGAAATGTCGAGCTCTTCCAGTCCAAACACGACCCAAGGCGGAAAGAAGCAAGCAACCCCGGGTCTGCATGGAAGGCTGGGTGGAATATTGGAAACTTGTGAGATCCCTGGCATGGACGCGTCTTCATACGGATGACGGGAGCTTTTCGGCCGCTTGGAAGGGAGAGAGAAGGGTCGCTGGGTTGATCTCGGTCCTCGGTGGCCGCAGGGTTCCTACATCGATTGGGGCGGCGTTGGATGAGGCTCGATTGAGTAAAGACCAGGTCTGGAAAGCCAATTGAGGCTAATGTCGTTGATAGTGATCTTCTGGGTGAAGACACAAAGATGGTGTTGGGAATTTCAAACAAAGTGGGAAACATGAATGTCGGGGAAGGTATCGGCCGATGCGATACCAGATAGGCTTTCGTGTACCTTGAGCAGGGAAGGTGGGGGCAATCGGTACTTGTCCCGGATCGTCACCTCCTTATCATCCTACCGTTCGGTACATCAAATCGGGAAGCATGAAGGTGGGGGCTCCGAGTGCATAAGAACGGTAGAAAATTGCTCTCATTTATTTGATATCTTTTACACCTATTTTCAGGATCAACAGTGATCAGCAGCCTAAACTCCTAAGCCAAGCAAGGTTGAAACTTGTGTGTCTGGGCTGCCTGGGCTGTATCTTCGATTTGGGTTGTTCATCAGATTAAGCTTTTCATTCGAGCATATCCTACTCCACTCCTCCCTTGGCATCAAGGAGTGACCCCTTCAAGAGTGATCTGATGGGAAGGTCGGGTCCAGTCAGGCCTGGTCTGATCTCTTCAGTCACCTCAGGCTTGAGCTCCAGCATTGGTTTAATTTCTGGCAATTTTAGAGAACCCTAAATCATCCCGTTTCTGTGACAAGATCTCGGGGAAAGAATCTGTTTCCACTTCGAGCTTTCTGCCACCACCGTACCTTAGTTATCATGCATCTGCCGGTCCGTCGCGGCGGCTGTTGTGATCGGCGAAATGGAGACGTCTTTCATCGACCATTCGGCCTTTCAAGCTTCGGTCGGTCGCCTGCAATTCATCCCTATTGGCTAGAGATGATAAAAATGTTACGTCCCATTATCATCTATTCAAGACGGGCTGCTCAGAGAACTCAACACCTTGCCTTTACCTTGATCAAGGAACCTTTTCCCCCATGAATGCATGCTCTTTATTCTCGGAGCGTCCTGCCGAATGCGACGACGGAGTCATGATTTATATGCTCATCTCTAAGGATGTTGGAAACAATCCATCAATGTTGTTGCGTAATGAAGCATATCGACAGTGATGCGTTTGACACGCTCCCTTCCCCGCCCATCCTTCCCAGACACCCCGCCGTATTGACTTGGCTGATATGCACAAGGCTCGTTTCTTCTCTTGGCCTGGGGTATGAATTAGAAATTGGGTGTCCCGGCGGGAGTGTTACATGGCTCGTGGCCTCCTGCGGGTAGTTAATTACCTCGACTGCCGGGTGCAAGTGCCACCATATACTTGTTCCGGCCAATTATTTCCATGGCGCTCTAGACCGGCGTTACACTCCATCCCTGGCGCCGTACGTCATCTTTTCGGCACAAGGTCCTCGACGGTTCATTGAAATCGACGTGCAAAACAATTAGCAGACTGTCAATCATTTTTGTTTTTGAGCTTCTCACAAACATTTCTTGTCAGCCATCACCATCAACATGAGGTTTCTTTGTCTTCCTGGAGCGTATGGAAGCTCTGATGTAAGTGAATTCAAACAGATATCCAAATTCCATATTGACACGCCTTGACAATTCACAGAAATTCCAGGTCCAGCTGGGTGAGTAAACGCCATCGCCAAGGATTTGAAGGATTTCCACGTTGCTTGAGCAATTACTGAGACTGAACAGCACCAATCGTCAAGGAATTGACCGAAGACGGCACCGCAACCTTTCACTTCATCCATGGCCCTTGCAAGGCGGTCCCTCCAGAGGGTTTCGAGGAGTATTTTGGCAAGCCACCGTACTATCGGTTCATTGAGCCGGACGAGGATGTCGAGAAGACCGAAGATGATGATGTGTTGGCAAGAATTCGAGAGTTCCCCGACTGCGAGAACCCAGAAGACACAATGCGGGAGTTGATGCGTGAGGGGATTGCCACATCGCACCGCAGCACCGACAATGCAATCAAGTATTTGGTCAAGATCATGGAGGAACGTGGGCCATTTGATGCCATAATAGGGTACTCAGAAGGAGGTCTGTCTTGCTATGATTGATTGACAGAAGCTGGAACTCGCTAACCCAATTGTCTGTTTCAGCAACGATGGCAGCCACACTCCTACTCCACGAACAACGGCGGTTCAAGAAGAAGGGCATCAAGCCCATGTTCAAATACGCCATCTTCTTTGCGGGATGGCCTCCAGTTGATCCAGACACGCACGCCATGGTTTTGAGTGATGAGTCCGAGATTATGATTGAGATTCCAACCTGTCACATCAGTCAGTATCACCATTCTTATCTCCTCCCACACCAATTGCTTACGAACTTCCAGTTGGCTCTCTCGATCCCTATGTGCATGGCTCTTTGGCACTTTACAATGTCTGTGATCCAGACACGGCATATCTGTTCGATCACGCCAAGGGACATACTCTACCACGAGACAAGGACACGGTCAAGGAACTTGGAGATGTTGTCAGAGAAGCTATTGAGGCATACGATATTCACATATAGTCATTGCGGGCTTGGTTGTGTTTTGTGTTTGGAATTGGTAATATGACATCTAGATCAATAAACGCCCAATCTGAGTGGAGTTACCATAACACAGCTTATCCGTCTGAAATCTTGTAAAAATTGAGGAAATCGCTTTCCCAATACCGGGTAACATGCACTTCATTCACGTTCCAGACCTTGTGTGGCACCAGCGAGGTACTCAAAACAAGCTATAAGCGAGTGTGAGTCAAGACAATTGCGACATTACTTGCTCCCCAACATGTTGATTAAGATTGCACAAGCTTCCCAAATAAATGAGTCTATTTTTAAGAAAATGAAGCAGATGCCCATATCCCGGTCTTGCTCTCTCATCAAGTGGGAGATCACTTTGCACCGCAGTATCGGGAAGTGAATCCCGGGTACTAGCAAGTATTGATGTGCGAGATTATTAGGTTGAGACACTCCTCACTCGCAGCCTCTAGGGGATATTGTCCAGGAAACTGATACCATTTCTCCTTGAGATGTATATGATACTTTTCCTTATCTTGCTGCAAAACACGGCTCGGGCAGCTCTGTGCCAAAAGCAAGAAGCACATGGGAGGTGCAGAAGATAACGGCTTGCACGGCTCGGCCATGCAGGTCCACGGGAATCATCAGCAGATGCCACGCGGCCTAAATATATCTGATATGAGATTGCATCTTGGATCGCTGGATCTTGCAGTCAAAATCAAAATGGGTGAATCCAACCGTAGTAAGCACCCGGAGAACTCACAGAAACACACAAATCATGATCAGAGTCTAATCGACGCTGCAAGTAAACAACAACAAACACGCAGTCATCAACTCCCGAGCTCAATTGCCTAGAATACCACACCAGACATTGAAGACCATCAGCGACATCTTCTAGTTGTTGTTGACTTGGCGGCTAAATTACCCCACGGCGCGGCCGCAAGAGTTGGGTTGCAATTACTTGCCTCTAATCTAAGGTACCATCAACGGCTTCTGGACCCATCCATTGCATCCATTGTTCGGTTCATTATCCGAAACTTGTGCCGCTTTGGCGCAGTGGAGGCCAAGAACCCTGGCAGGTCACGGTCTGGACGGGATGCAGGATCGTGCAAGAATGGAAAGAACTGAGGTAGACGCTGGAATTCCCGTCTCCATTCAGCCTAGGATCGACACGTTCTGGGCTCCACACTCCCACATTCCGTCCTTTCCCGTGAAAGAAGCACGGCATCTGCTTCGGCTGGTACCTGCCCAAGGTAACCTGGAAGGGAAGGATCGTCTGTGACCGATGGTGACTCGGAGGTGGTCCGGCCCCTTTCGTGCCTGCCGCTCCCACTGCCGATAAGACTGCCCGCACTGCATAGATGGACCACGTGTGGCTTTTTGCGGAAGATGCTCCGACTTTTGCACCATTCCAGCATTTCCAAATTCAGTCTCAGTTTTATCACATTTCACAAATTCAATTTGGCTGTTTGTCAATGTATTTCGATCCGCACGGTCCAATATCTCAGCCAGAGCAGCATTTTCCACTGGCCTTTGAATCGACACAACCTAAGCCCACACAATATCGCATTCCTGTCACATCTGCGCTGCTACCCTGGTCATTTATTCGACTGATAAGGCCTTTGCCCTCATATCACAACAAAACAATTTACCAGTTATTGCCTGCATATTAGGCCCGTCGAGGAATTGGAGCGGGGCCGCTATCTCACATTGGTTCGTTCTGTGCAAGCGAGATGGCCATGTTGCCTTCACCGAGCAGTTTGTTTTCTCACTATCGGAATTGCGTCGTTAAACTCCAGCCATGCGCTATCGGCAGATGGGCAACCATTTCCTGTTTCTTACGGATCACGGTCCCTGGCTTCCTCGGCCCATCAACTCCGACTGCCGTCTCTGGCTTTACACTCTGGATAGGACTGCTGCGTAATATCCCATTTCCCGTCTCATGTCAATCTTTCTTCACAAGGAGAACATCAGGAGCCTCGAATATCGCTTGTCTGGTGTCTGCCTTCTGAGCCGGCCATCCAACTCGTGAAGTGCGATGTGTGCTAAAATTGGTTTCTGGCCGTAAGCAAGAGACATCACTGTCCTCGAGCCTCCATCGGTCACATCTCGGTCTACTTCCAGGCTACCTAACTCCCACGATCGAATCACGTGGGGGGCTCCTTCTCCTTCTTTAGAGATGGCAGTAGATCAGCATCTTGCAGATACCTCTGCCGAGAGTTTGGGCAGCCCACTCGCCACCAGCGCCTCATCCCTTTCTTCAGTGGCTGACGGGCATCACCTCCCTGACCCCAGCCTTCCCCCATATGCTGAACAACAGTATATCGAAAAAGATGGACAAGATGCTGTTGAATTTACCATCCACGCTGCCGTCCCAGAGGCTGTGACTGCCCTCCCCCCTGCAGGCCCTGCTCCACCTGGGGAGAAGAAAAACCCCTTTCACCTGAAACCTGAGTACAAGACAGCACTGAAAGATTTTATTGTAAGTGTTCGCACTCGTCAAGCAAACACATAACATAGACTCACACATTGCCGTCGCAGAGAATCTTCTCCTTTTCAACATGGCTGGACAGGTTGCTTCTGGTGGCTGCCACCATCACCTCTATAGGGGCTGGGGTTACTATGCCGGTTATGAACATCATCTTTGGTCTGCGCGTGATTAACAACAACCTCACTCTCTCTTACTGACTGTTTGACAGGTCGAATGGTTGGATCATTCACTGGATACTTCAGCACTGATGCAGCAACGACATATGAGATGTTCCGACATGCCATCAACACCTGCGCGTGAGTCTCGCCTCTGTCCAATGACTCGCCTCCAGTGGCTCACGTATCATCAGATTGTATCTTGTTGGCCTTTTCTTCATCCGGCTCGTACTGGATTATGTTGCCTATGTAAGTGTCTCCCTTCCAGACAAGCCTCTTTCATGCAGACACGTGCTCACATAGTCTACTTTATACCAAATAGATAGGCTTCCGTACATGCAGTTTGAGGATATCCGCAGCAATCCGCCTCGAGTACATGCGATGTCTATTTTCCCAGCCAATCTCTACCCTAGATGTCCTCCCTCCAGGCCAAACAGCTGCAATCATCACCATCACGGCAAGCATACTCCAGATTGGCATATCCGAGAAACTCTCAGCATTTCTGCAGTCAGCTTCAACTGTTATCTCTGCGCTAGTCATTGCCATGTGTTACAGCTGGTCTCTCACTCTGATTACCGCCAGTGGGTTGTTATTGATCACCATTGTCTATGCAGCCACTACACCCTTCCTCGTCAAGCTGTTGAATGAAGTTCAACATGCAGATATCCAGGCTTCAACGACAGCAAATGAAATGTTTAGTTCTATTCGGATGGTTGCAGCTTGTGGAGCTGAGGAGAAGATGGCAAAGAGATACGCAGGGTGGGTGGATGAGTCTCGTCGGAGGGGGCTCAAGATGGCCCCATTGGTGGCTATACAGCAGGCTCCTGGTATGTTCTCTTAATCAGCAAAGCCTTCAACATCGTTTGGAGTTATTGACATATCCCGATGCAGTTCAGTTTGCAATTTATGGGTAACAATTATCTCTCGTCCTCTCGTCCTCGTCAATAACACAAGCTGATACGCCCAGGACATTTGCTCTATCCTTCTGGTACTCCCTGAAGATGTACATGGAGTTACGGTTCAACAGTGCCGAGACACTTATTGTGTGAGTTCTCATGCTATGTCACAACGCAACTGCACACGTCGACTTACCCATTTCTGGTCAGGGTTCTGATGTCCGTCATGCTCATGACCACATCAATCGGCGGTATCACAGCTCCCCTCTCTGCTGCTGCTCGGGCGGCTGGTGCAGCAACAGTCTTCTACACCATCATTGACGCACCAAGGCCAGATAGCAGCGGAGTCAGGGAACCGGAAGTCTCAGCAGCAGAGGACGTTGTCCTCGACCATGTAAACTTTGCTTACTCGACAAGACCAGACCTCAAGATCCTCGACGACCTCTCAATACGATTACCAGTTGGCAAGGTAACTGCAATCGTTGGACCATCTGGCTCAGGTAAGAGCACCATCGTCGGATTACTGGAGAGATGGTATGAGATACAGCCGCTTGAGAGCGGAGACATCAGTCTGTGGTGGCGTAATGGTTCCATCACTGTTGGTGGGCGGCCCCTGAGGGAGATTGATCTCAGGTGGTGGCGGTCACAGATCGGTCTTGTCCAGCAGGAACCACATCTGTTCAATAACACAATTTATGCAAACGTCGAGTTTGGGCTGATCGGAACTGAGTGGGAGGATGCTGACCTGGAGACAAAGAAGGTGTTGGTGAAGCAAGCATGCAAGGAGGCTTTTGCGGATGAGTTTATTGATCGATTGCCTGAGGTAACAAAACACCAAGATCGCTGCCGTGATAGAAGCTGACATGGAACAGGGATACTCGACTGTTGTGGGTGATGCGGGTATAAAGCTGAGTGGGGGCCAGCGTCAAAGGCTCGCCATTGCCAGAGCTATTGTCAAGCGCCCCAAGATCCTTATTCTCGACGAAGCGACCAGTAGCATTGATGTCCGAAGTGAGCAGATCGTCCAAGCTGCTTTAGAAAAGGTGTCCAAAAACCGGACCACCCTTGTCATTGCACATCGCCTGGGTACCATCAGGAAGGCAGACAACATCATTGTTTTGCGGAAGGGAAAGGCCATACAACAAGGCACACACGATGAGCTCATGGCCCGAGAGGGAGATGCTTACTGGGCACTGGCTACCGCTCAACAGTTGGCTATGGGTGCTGATGAGGATTTTGATGGCTTTGTGGCGTCTCCAGACTCAGAAGTATTAGCGGAAAAGAAGAGCATGGCGACGGACAGCACCATGGTCGAGACCGCGACAGTGTCCTCCAAAGGTGAAGCCGCTCATAGCTCAAAGCCAGAGGGCTTCTGGACAAGCTTTGCGTTGCTTCTTCGTGAGCAGAAATATCAGTGGAGATGGTATCTGATGCTACTCCTGGCAGCAGTAGGAGGAGGTGGTAAGTGATGTTCCCCATAGGTCGAGTCCAGAGCGACAGATATTGACTCTGATCATGAACAGCCAGTCAACCAATTCAGGCCTACCTGTTTGCCACAGAACTCACACTCTTTCAGTTCTGGGGCGAATGGCTGTCAGGGCTGGCGAGCTTTTGGAGTTTGATGTTTGTTGCTCTCGCCGTCTTTGTGGCATTTAGCTACTTTGCACTTGGTTGGTCATCGTCAACACTTGCTTTTGTAAGCTCTTATGCCCCTTGCCCTGATTTACCAGGAGTTGTTCCTAACTGTTCTTTAGCACATCACTCACTACTACCGTAGCGAATACTTTAGCAACATCCTCTCCAAATCCGTAGCCTTCTTCGACTCAGACGACCATTCAGTCGGTGCTCTAACCGCCCGACTTGCCACAGACCCAAGTCAACTCCAAGAGCTTCTCGGCACAAACATGGCTTTTGTCATCATTTCCATGCTCAATGTTGCCGGGTGCTTGGTGCTCTCTTTCTACTTTGGGTGGAAGCTCACCATTGTAACACTGTGCTCTTCCATGCCCCTCATTGTGGGTGCCGCTTTCTTCAAGATTCGCTACGAGACGCAGTTTGAGAAGATGAACAATGAGGTCTTTGCTGAGAGCGCAAAGTTTGCCACTGAGTCTATTGGTGCTTTCAGGACTGTTTCTGCGCTCACCTTGGAGGATACGATTCTCAAGAGGTATGAGAAGTTGCTGCAGGATCACATCAGGAAGTCGCTGGGGAGGGCGAGTTGGACTACTTTGATCTTCGCTACAGCTGACAGCATTGCTCTGTTGTGTATGGCTTTTGTGTTGTGGTAAGTTTATTGCAAGAGGTACCGGAGAGACGTGGCTAACCAAGTACAGGTACGGTGGAGGTCTGATGCTTAAGCTGGAGTACACTTCCTTTCAATACATGGTTGTCTACATTGCTGTTCTGCAAGGAGGACTTGGGGCGGGACAGTGGCTTAGTTACGGACCGAGTATGTCATTATGCTACCTGCCCACTGGATCGTTGCTGACGAAGAGCAGATTTCGCCAAGGCTTCTGTTGCCGCAGGTCGGATACTTGAGATGAGAGGTAAAGATCAGGTTGATGGCAGACTTGAGCCTCTAGACACGGGCAACATCGGTGATGATGATATGGGAGTAAAGGTTCAGTTCCAAAATGTCTGGTTCAGATACCCAACGAGAGATGTGCCGATTCTGAACGGCCTCAACTTGATTGTAAGTCTAAGTGTGCCTTTGTCACTGGATGGATAGATGACTGACATGAGTCACAGATTGAGAAGGGCCAGTTTGCTGCGATTGTTGGTCCTTCAGGTAAGAGATACTGTTCTGAGCTGGCAGGAGAGAGCTGTAACTAACACACTCCGCTACAGGATCCGGCAAGACGACTGTTATTTCCCTCCTTGAAAGGTTCTATTCTGTCAAAACAGGGCGTATCGTCTACAACGGATCAGACATATCTGATCTCCGCCTCAGCAGCTACCGGAAAGAGATGTCTCTGGTGGCCCAGGAACCAAACCTCTTCGATGGAACTCTCCGTGACAACATTTTACTTGGGGTTGATGAGAACACCACAACCGAGGAGCAACTTCATCAAGCGTGTCGCGATGCTGAGATGCACGACTTCATAACGTCTCTTCCGGATGGCTACGGCACAGAGGTAGGGACGCGAGGTGTGACTCTCTCTGGCGGTCAGAAGCAGCGTATCGCGATTGCTCGAGCATTGATACGCCGCCCTCGTCTACTTCTCTTGGACGAAGCCACGTCCAACCTGGACACAGAGACAGAACAGGCCATCCAGGCCGTGTTTGAGAAGAACCGGAAAGACCGGACAATGATTGTTGTGGCTCACCGCTTGGCAACAGTGCAAAATGCGGATGTTATCTTTGTTCTTGGCGACGGGAGAGTGATGGAGCGGGGTGATCATGCCTCGCTTCTGAGCAGGCGAGGTGTGTACTATCAGATGGTGAGTCACTTTGCATTCTCGAAAACTGATAGAATATTGCTGACAATTCTCAGTGTCAATCACAAGCCTTGGACAGGTAGCTATTGTGGGTAGAGGACACAAATCGAATGTCATGGACAGATGAGGGCATTCCCAAGTATCAGAAACATGTGCTTACTACCTATGTTATGTCCGGCGTAACACCCAAACTCCAGAGCTAAAACAAGCACAATTTTCACAATGAGTCGACAACGTAGCGTAGTGGACCACTTCACGATGAGGCAAAAGATCCGACGATACCGTGGGTACGTGGTGTGTACGCACGGAAGCGAGCCTCCGTTCAGTGGACACAACTCCACTTCCTATTACATTTCTGAGTAAATAGCGCAGTCTTAGCGACGGACGCCCTTTGGATCGCACTGCCGAGAACCCCTCTGGCCTTAGCCCCTTTATCCCCGATCCCGTGTGCGGGGTAGACTCACTAACGGTACACTAGGCAAGAGCTTTGTGACGTGATTGAGTTTCAGGTGTGCTGATGTATGTTGAGAGTGGTGGGGGAAGTTGGGTCGGGAATATATATCAGTGTGTGAGCCGCTCTTCCTTTGTCTTGATACACACGGTATCCAAACAAACCGCAACCCCGAACTCCACACTCAGCCGTCATCAACAATGCCCGGCCCCGAGATGACTCCCGGACTCGTGAAGTCCCTGGAGGAGACCAAAGTCCAGTACCGCCGCCTCGGTCAATCCGGCCTCAAAGTGTCGGTCCCCATCTTTGGATGCATGTCCTTTGGCGACCCCAACTCCCTCGATTGGGTCATTGGCGAGGAAGAAGCTTTGCCTCTGCTTAAGGCAGCCTACGACCGCGGTCTCAACACGTGGGACACGGCAAACATGTACTCCAACGGCGCGTCGGAAGTCATTGTCGGAAAGGCCCTAAAAAAGTACAATATCCCCCGCGAGAAGGTCATCATTCTCACCAAGTGCTTCTGGGCTGTTGGGGAGGAACCCGAACTCAGAGGATACTTCTTCGCCAAGCAGATGGGACTGAGCAAGGATTATGTCAACCAGGGTGGATTGTCGAGAGCGGCCATCTTCAATCAGGTCGAGGCGAGCTTGAAGCGCTTGGACACGCCGTATATCGACTTGCTGCAGATTCACCGGTTCGATGCCGAGACGCCGATTGAGGAGACGATGAAAGCTTTGCACGATTTGGTTCAGTCAGGCAAGGTCAGGTACATCGGTGCGAGCAGCATGTGGGGAACGCAGTTTGCGAGGATGCAGTTCGTTGCGGAGAAGAACGGGTGGACCAAGTTTGTGTCGATGCAAAATCATTATAACCTGTTGTACAGGGAGGAGGAGAGAGAGATGAACAGGTTCTGCAACGATACCGGTGTGGGTATTATCCCCTGGGCGCCGCTGTGCAGAGGACATTTGGCAAGACGGCCTGAGGTCTTTGGGGACACCCAACGGAGCAAAGGGGAGAAGGAGAGCCAGCCCGGAAGTCACGGGACCGTCGAGCCTGATTTGACGATTATCAAGAGGGTTATTGAGGTTGCGGACAAGCACGAGTGGCCGATTGCGCATGTTGCGTTGGCGTGGATTAATAAGAGGGTTGCCAGTCCTATTGTTGGGTTCAGTAGTGTGAAGAGAATTGAGGAGGCGATTGCGGTTGGGAAGAAGGAGTTGAGCGCGGAGGAGGAGAAGTATCTGGAGGAGCTGTACCAGCCCAAGGCTATTCACGGGCATTCCTGAGAGCCTGTCACAAACACAGAATCAACACAAACGTTCCCAAACCACTTTCTACAGTACTATCAGAGTAGATCCTGGTAATTGCTAGTATTATCTATCTCAAGACCTCAGTTGACCAGGAAGCAATACGCCGCCAATTTTACATCCAAGGTTCTATGGATGGTATCATCATGCTCAAAGGTGGCGGAAGCAAGTCTGGAGAGACGGAGGTCAGAGGATTCCAGCATTTCGGCCAAGTTCCGCAGGATTGATCCATGGTTCTGGCAGGCACCACGACGCCACATCCAGCCCAGAACCAGGAGAAAGTTGTAAGGGTTTAGTCACAAGGTTTTACCACACAGAGAACTTTTAAATTATTTTTTTTTTTTTTTTTTTTAAAAAAAAAAAAAATATAAAAAAGAAAGGAAATCAATATCCAAACCGTATCTGTTCACCACTCTTCTTCTATTTCAACCTGATCAATTCCAACCCTTTCATCGTTCATCATCGTCTTTTCTCTCATCAGCCGAGTTTCTCCCAGGAAAAGACGGCAAATTCCTAAAAATGGCTCATCAAAATGGAGAAAATGAAGACTCGGACTGGGACATACTAGACGACGATTCCTCAGCAGACGAAGAAGGTGCTGGCTGGGACAGCGATAGCGTGGATAGTGTGGTTCTCCTCCGCCCGGACGCACCAGAAGACACACCAGTCACCGGCTCCGATAATGAACCTTGTCCGGCTCAAGAAGTAGACGAAAAGCCAACCAAGCCCGCCGCAGGTAAAACGGAACGAAACGGAACAAGCCGTGCCGAACCAGTTCTGTCGACCACCGCGGCTCCTCCCAGGCGCTCGAGGCTGCCAGTATTGGCGGCGCGACCAACGAGTCAGATTACGAAACAACCCGCGACGGCCTCCAAGAGACCACCCGCCGTTTTAATTTCAGCTTGCACGAACAAATCCGGCACTACACGCTCTCCCTGTCCTGGCCCCCCGGCCGTCCCACTCCGGCGAGAGACCGACAATCTCATCTCCCACCAACCACGGACGGCAGATAACTTGAACATGTCCTTCCGCGCCAGGCCTGCAGCCAGCACGGCCCCGACACGAGCCGAGACCGTACTGCATCGTTCTGCATCTACTACCAACAGCTCAGCAGCAGCAGCAGTACAAGACTCAGACCTAGGGACCTGCGTCAACTTGAACTGTCTAGGCTCCGTCGTCGAGATGCTGGCCGGGCTCGGGGCTTCAATCTGTGAGGCGGCGAAGAAGACGGGGATCTGGCTGATTGAAGGACCTTCTTCTGTTCGGTCTCGTCGTTGATATGCTTATGTAATCTTGTCGGGTTGTGATAAAGCTTTATGAGTGGAGAGGACTTGAATGTGTTGGACGTTGACGGTTCCCGTCTTTTAATTCAACGAGAAAGGTGGCAGTCACGTGTATGTACATACAAATATATAGATAGCCGAGATGGGATGGCTTAATTAAGTTCAAGCTCACAAATACCAAAAGAACAAACTTGAGTGCCAAAGAAGACATGTATGTATCTATATAAATCCAAGCCCATCCCAGGGAGCTTCCAAGATGGAAACCATCTTTCCATAGTATATACGCTATAATTACAACAACAAAGATTAACTCTAACTATGGTATCTCTAAAAGATGTCGACGTGAGTATGCGCGCGTGCACGCCCCTTTTTTTTTTGGGCTTCCCGAGTGAATGCCCAATCTAAAACCCATTCATCATGAACGCCGGCTATGCATCAAATAACAACAAAAGTAAACAGAAAGAAGATTGTTTGTTACATCGAAAAAATACAAATCAGTTCACCTTCTTGATCCCCCTGAGTCTCTCTCCAAACATGAAGAAGAGAAGAGGGATGGGGATCAAGGCAAGCGAGATGAATCCGAGGAGGGAGTTGCCCCAGCCGAGGCCGAGGGCATCGTACATGTCGATGGCGCCCAGGGGAAGGAGGGCACCAGCGAGGGATCTAAGAACAGCGAGAGCGGCGGTGACGGAAGCGGCTTGGGTGGGGTATACATCAAGGAGGCTGTTGAGGCGGCAAGGTTAGCTTCATTATGTTTTTATAACAAACATGAAACAGGGGGAGACTCACTAATTCTGGATGCACATCATCACTCCCATCAAGCCAAAGCCAAAAATGACAATGGCAATCATAGGCACGATCCAGTGAACTTTGTTATAAATGGTCCACCCGTAGATGAAAAGACCGACAGGGATGGCAACGCCGGCAGGGACGGTGAAGAAGGGATTGAGTCTCATCTCGGGCTTGACCTCCAAGCCGGCTTCCTTTTTGGCAGTGATCATCTTGTCCGACATGGCGCCGAACAAGACGATGCCGATCATCATACCGATAGCGCTGGGAATGAAGACGAGACCGCTCTCGACCTCGTCGAAGCCGTAGTTTGTGGGGAAGACAAGACTGAAGGTGGTGAAGAGGAGGTAGAGAATTCCGTAGACGACGGCAATGTAGAAAGACATGGCAGTGACGATGGGAACGGTGAAGAGGAGCTTCATGGGGCGAACAATGGCGATCTTGAACTTCTCGGCGGGGGTGATTGAGGCGTCAGAGAGCTTGCTTCGGAGCTCCTGGTTGCCGGTCTGCTTGCGCAGGCGAGCAGCCTTCTTCTCGAGGATGACGGGAGCATAAGACTCCTTGAGGGTGAAGTAAGTCGAGATTGTGATGATGCCTGTGAGGATTGCAATGAGCCAGTAGACCCAACGCCAGCCCTCGGCACGAATGAGGAAACCGCCAGCCACAGGTCCAATGCAAGGGCCGAGGAGAGGACCAAGAGCCCAAGCAGCCATGGCGCGTCCTCTGAGTTCGACGGGCATCATATCCGCGATGCTGCCCGAACCAATGGTGATGGGGACGGAACCGGCAAGACCCATGAGAAACCGGAAGGCCATCATCATGCCGATGCTGTTTGAAAGGGCCGTGCAGATGCTGAAAATGAGGAACAGGATGTTTCCGGCATTGTAAAGAGGGGAGCGGCCGTAGATTTCACTCATTGGCGCAACAAAGAGAGGTCCGAAAGCGAAGCCCAGAATGTAAATCGAGACAAGAAATGTGGCGTCGGTGGATGATGTAGACCCAAACTCATCCATGATTCTTTTGATACCGGGTGCAAACATGGATGAACCGAGGGGCGTGATGATGGTGAGAATAGAGAGGACGGCAACATTGCCCCATTTCTTGCCCATGGGCCAGTTCTGGGGGTTCTCTGGGTCGTTTGGGCCGTCCCAGTCGACAAGGTTAGGATCACGCTGCTCGTCCACCTCATCGATCTGCTCTCCCTTGAGGCCGCCCGAGGGGGCATCTCTGCCTGATGTGGTGCTGCGTTCGGATTCGGGAACGATGGTGGCGGCCTCGAAGTCTGAGTTGGCGTCGTAGTTGGGAGCACCCTTCTCGAGGTCGGCGGTGCTTGTGTTGGCCATTTCGATCATTGAATCCCTGGATTCTGTTCGTTGTGGTGAGGTCATTCTTAAAATCCCGGGGATCTGGAAATGCCAATGCGCCCAGTATCGTGTGGCTTGCGAAGATCAGATCTGGCCAAGAAGGGGGGAGGGGGAAGCAAAGAAATAAATGCTATTTGAAGGGAGGATGGTGGCCTCGGCATGCCACCCAAGAACGGGCTCCAGGGCTGCTGTTGACCCCGAAGGGCCGGGTTGCCTAGTCTCTTTCGGGCCTGTATTGAAGATTGCTGCATTATTTTCGGCTCGGCCAGGTTCCGGAAGGACATTTTTATGAACGGCGACTCCACGACCCCACACCCGATACCGACGGGTACAACGCCGGCAATAACATGGGGATTGAAGATTTCATTTGAATGAGCGAAATTTGGCTTGCAATTGCAGGGATCCGTTGGGTATTCATTCGCGTGCCCATGTTGCGTGTGACAAGGAAAAAGTCTAAAAAAAAAAAAAAAAAAAAAAAAAAAAAAAAAAAAAAAAAAATTTTTTTTAAAAGGGGGGGGGAGGGTGGGAAAAAACAATGTTTTTTTTTGGGGACTGTTGGTTGGGAAAAAATTTTGACAACTGGGTTTTTTTT
>MU858831.1:313349-332828 GCA_033297175.1 Cladorrhinum sp. PSN332 | reverse complement strand
CATTGCCCGGAACCGTTGGTTATAAACTCGCGGGCCCCCGTGGGGTGTCAAAACCAAAAAAAAAAAAAAAAAAAAAAAAAAAAAAAAAAAAAAAAAAAAAAAAAAAATGTGTGATCAAAGGGCGAGGAAGGGTCGTCTCATCCAGAGTTCTCTTTCGGGAAGGATGGAGTGCATAAAATTGTGCACACCTGGGAGTTTAGCGGCTGGCGCTAAGCCGCCCCGGTCCGCTGCTAAGCTCAAAGTAAAATTGTTCTCCTGAGTTTGCGCCTGCCAATCGTGCAATCGCAGTCATGACTCCAAAATCTTGAATTTGCATTTTTCTTGTCGTCTCAACTTTTCTAGATTGTCGTCCGATCCCCGCCACTAGCTTTCCATGACCCCACCGCCTGGGAGGTTTGCACCAAGCCGGAGAAGGCCAGACTATTTTTTTTACTTTGGCACAAAATTATCTTTGGTGGCACGGTGGGAACGGTAATCTTTTCCCGCCGATACCAAGATGCAACCACGCAACGTCATCCAAAAGGAAATGGGCAACTGCATCATCCCGAATCCCGGAGAAGATGCCATTGTCATCACCCAGCCCTAGTGTACGTACACAAGTACCATTCATTTATTTTCACATATTTTTCCCGAGAGACATATGTATAGCATTTCACATGCAATATATGCCAGTGGATATTCTAGGGAAGTTCGTCGCACCACCTTTATTCCTCCTCCACCACCGAAACATGACCATCCATGCCCAGTCAGGGATATCATCTCCCACGACTCCATCGATCAATATGCCCGACGGGATTAAAGTGGCGGAGCAGCCCTGAAGATCATGGGGATGGGGAATCTTTGATTCCTCAACAGAAACTGACGGGTTGGTGAAAACCTCCGACATCATTGCAGCTGATAGATAGCCAGGAAGCAATCATTACATAATCCCCTTAGCCCCCTTTTTTAGTTCCCTCTCTCGTCGAATTTTTATGCAAACAACGAACCCCTGAATCCTTCAAACAAACTTGACCGCTGACAGGAGCATCTTTTCCTTCCAAAATACCATACTTAATGCCCCGAATGCTTTTAAACGCTGACCCCCAAACGCCTGAACCCCAGCCCAACCGATTCCCCTTCCATTCAACAAGCAAACTGCCAAATGATGGCTGACAAAACAAAACAGCTTTTTCAAAACATACTCATGATCGATACAGGATTCTTGCCCACCGTACATCACTTCCGCCCATACCATGCGCATCCCCATATTTGGCACGCATACTTGTTGGTGAAGACGGTCTCTTCGGAAACAAAATTGTAGTTGCAATTCGCAGCGCCGCCTTGTTGCAGTGTTAGCAGAACACGCAGCCGTCAGGAGAAGTGGCACTTACAAGGTCTTGCCCGAAAACCAATCTCATGCTGGCACATGTGATGCAACAAAATCTGCCTCGTGCACATTGTGTAGTAGGTAGGAGCAAGTGTGTGTGCTTCTGGGTTCCCGCCTAATTCGATGCCAAGTTTGACGCCACGTCTCGGTACGCGGCAGCTAGTGCCAGATTCTGCGATATGAATTGTCTCAGTTCCCGAACGTCGCTCGTCGTTGCTGTGGTGATGACGCCTCTCGGTCTCGGAAAGGAGACTATGAGGGGAAACAGACGAATGAGAAGAGAGCTAAATCGAGGTATGAAAATAAAATGATGCAGCACCACACAGGTCCACAGGCTATATGTGTGTTTCTGATATCAGAAGATTGGAAAGGTAGGTTGATTGCAGCGACCGACCGAGACTCGGGGAATGCATGCAACACACAGAAGGAAGGGGGAAAATGGGTAGCAACGAACTTACCGATCATAGATCTTCGCTCTTGCCTTGCGATGCCATGCCATGCCATGCCATGCCATGCGCATGCCAGCTCATCGCATGCCACGGTACGTACCCGGCTAATACCTGCCATTGTTACACGCATTACTGCTACACTACCTTTGCCTGCCTCTGCTTGCAGAAATTAAGCGAGTTGAGACTGTCACCAGAATAGCGGTTGACAAGTTATCTTGTCCAAAATCACAATCCCTTGGATTTCGATTGGTGAATTTGTTTTTTCGGCCGGGGAGAGCGGGATTTGGAGAAAAAGAAGCCGTTGAACCCCAAAATTGGAGCCCAACCCGCACCCAACGCCCATATAAACCCCCAATCTTCCCCCCATCGAGAACGAACTCTCCCCTCCCCCCACAGAGGGGAATCACCATCACGGTTGACCGACCCCTCACTTCATGTGTCACACAGCAGACCTTCATTCACTGAATCACACATAATTCCCTCACGAATTCCCCATTCACGCTCAAATCATCCGAGTCCATCACCAAAAGACGGGCTTTCGCATCAATGACACAACCATGTAAACTCACCCCCACCGGGCCGCCGAAGCGGTCGCTCTCCACATTTCCCTTTTTTTTCTTATCCGTCCTCCTCGCGATGCCCTTTCCCAGCCTTTTTTTCTTCTTTTCAGAACAATTGCTCATCTGAGCAATCACTCACTCACTCACTTCCTTCAAAAAAGGGAGGGGGTAGAACCCCAAAACCGTTACGTCATCAAATAGCAGACTGGAACTTCACTGCAAGTTTAAAGCAAAAAGAAATGATGGATGTATTTTGGTGCCTCATTTCACATCCGTCTCGCGAAAAAGAAAAACAAAAAAAACCAATTTCCTGTTCCGCTTCCTGAACCATGATGCCCGAATCTTCATTTTCGGTCCCCTTTTTACAAGCGTCCGGAGAAGGCGGCAGGGAGCTGCATTGCGATGTGTGGCCAAGTTGCGATTAGATGGTGCTGATCTTATTTTTGAGTCTGGGAAGAAAAAGGAACATCGAACAAGAGAGCGGCAAACGGAGGTGTCACAAGATGGGTTGGGTGTATTCAACCTGGAAGTCACCAAATCTGCAAATTGCCCACAGGTCCTCGCAGAACTGGTACATGTCCTCGAAGGAGTTGATAGTGTGAGGCAGAGCGAGTTTTGTTTTGGCAACTTGACCTTCTCCCAAAGGCCACAAAGCTGCCTCCTTTTTCTCAGCACCAAATCGTCTTCTTAGCTCTAGCTACAGTTCCTGTTCCTCCATCTTGTTGCGATACCCGGTCCCCCCGGGCTGCTTCCACCTTCAAAGAGCACGATTTAACGCTTAGGCGTAGCAAATGAAAGAGCTGGTTCTGTCGTTCCAAGTGTAGGCGCGCAGGTCATTGTGACGGTTGTCGTTTGTGATGGGACCACCGCGAGTGCCTTGGCAGTTGTGATCCCTGTGAAAAGAAAATATTGTTTTGTCAGCTCCAGGTTTCATAGCAAAGGCGGGACGTCTAGGTAAATAAGGTAAGAGAAGTGCCACTAACTCAAAGATATAACACCACATGTTGGGACCGGTGCGCATGGAGCTAATCTGTCCGTCCCAGTGGCCCCAAAGGTTGTCTGTGTGAGTTCGGGAAAAAAGCCTTGGTCAGCATTTTTCAAACTTGAACTGTCAGGGGGGAAAAGGAAACTCACAGCAGGTATTCAGCGAGGTTGCCCAGTTCTCGCAGCCGACCCAGTTGATATCCCAGCAGGCCCTGACTTGTCCGGCAGCCTGGCGAGCAGCAATCTCGCTGCCCGCCCCAGTCGTAAGGTTCCTGATGTCCTCAATGATCACCGGCTTGTCAAGACCGGTCGGCTCGAACCCTGCTACAGGCTCAAAGACATTTCCGTGCGCAAAGGCGCTCAGGAGGCCGGTAAGAAGGGCGGCGGAGATCACTGGGAGCTGCATTGTCGCGAGTGGTCTGTTGGCTGCGAGAGGATGGCTGGTGCTGAAGCTGCTTGTGAGGTTGGAAGGTGAAGAAGGATGTGGTTGAGGTCGGGTCGTCTCTAGGCCTTCTTATACTTTTGGTGGCAGCATGTCTTCTCTCCTTCATCCGCCCAAGAGACACCCAAGTTTGACACAAGCGTCTATCTGTGCCCCTGCGGATTCGGAGCTGAATTTTGCAACTATCGTACCGAAGCTGATGCTAAGGCTGACAACGTTTCTCTAGGCGGAATCCTAATCCAGGGGTGATATTAGCGATGCAACCTCACAAGGCCAGCGAGAAGGGAGAATAGAGACGACATCAGTGACGCACAGAGAGAGAAAACTCATGATGGCCACCCGACGTTGCAACAGCCAAGCCTGTATTGAGCTTGCTTCTAGTCCTAACTCCTTCAGGGGTGAATAAGCTCGCTTGTACTAACCACTGCTTATACGACCTTCCCAGAATCGCCCACCCGTATGTCAACCCAGGGGTGAGTAATCACCAACGTAATATTTAGTCACACATCACCATCATCATCATCACGAGTGATCATGCTAGCGCCCGGGCAGTAAACAATGCGACTCGGAGGTTAGGCCTGAGAATGATATAGCACGCCGCACATCGGTCGCTTGGCAGATCAAGGAGCGAACAAGATAATGAGGACTGCTTGAGCTAATCTCTGGGCACTGGTTCTTGGCGATTTGTTTGAGAGATTTCATCCTGTACGTATGCAAACGATGAAGCACAATGGGAAATGTATCCCATGACACGAGGGAGAAATCTTGATTGTATTCCGTGCATGTTTAGAGGCGGCCTTTCAAAACACTCCAAATCCAAATTTCCCTGTCCTCGTTCTTTTCTCGACACCAAAAATGCTCCATTTTCTTTGATATTGTTGAAATATCGTTTCCAAGCCCCTCCTCCTCATGTGGACCTCTGAGCGCCAGTTACTTCCAATCATGTGCAGATAGGTAGGTAGTCAGTCTCCCTAGGCTCGAGTCACCAATTACTGGCTGTGGCACATATACGAAGTGGCCCTGTTGTTCCAGCCGTGGATGCCTAGGTCGTAGTGGTCATTGTTGGCATAGATCGGGCCGCCACGAAGACCACCGCAGTTGGAGTGCCTGAAAGGTGAAAAGCAAAAAGTCAGGAGGGTTCAATCACGTGAATAAAGTGATGAATTAGGTACTTACTCCCAGATGTAGCAGATGTTGCCAGTTCCGGCTCGAACAGAAGTCATCTTGTCGTTCCAGAAACTGCCCAAGGTGTCTAAAAGATTTGGGTACGCATGTGTTAGAAAGACAGAACACAAAGCCTGTGCTACCAGCGGTTTACAGCTGCAAACTCACAGCAAGTTCCAAAGGGCTGGCTGCCATAGGTGACGCAAGTGTTGAACCAGGTGTTGTCGCAGATGAGAATGTTGCCATATGATTGACGAGCAGCAACCTTTGAATCGGTCTCGATGATGGTCCCGTTCGCTTGAGGGACTTCGGGGCCGGCGGGGGCATAGACGGTCTCGAACGGCTTGAGCGCTTTCTCATCAGCGATGGGAGTTGCCTGAGCGACGGCGCTGAAGAGGCCGGCAAGCATGGCGATGGAGACGATTGGGAACTGCATTTTTGCGCTTGTTGTTTTGAGCTGAAGCTGAGGGCTTGGTGGCAGGTAGAGAGACGGATGGATGATGCTGATGCTGATGAGGCTGGAGAGAAAAGGCTGCAAAGGAAGTTGGTCAGTTGCCCGGCTTCTTATACTTTTCAGGTGGTTTTATTTTTCACATTCGTTCTCGTCCCATCTCCTCAAGCAACATACTCACCGCCGGAGATGATGAACAACTCACTCCATCCCTGCCTCCGAGGTATGTCCTGCGATAGCGGAAATTGCACCCAATGATGATGATTTTGCTCATGGTAAGACTTTCAATCACTGAAAAGGGGCAAAGCGTTGCTCTCAACTGCGTCTCAACCCACGGAGGCCCACATGCCGTGCTCGTATACCAGACCTCTGGGAACTGCGCAGGGCCTCCCAGATCCAAGACTCTAAGACTTACAAAGATTCTACATACAGATACAGATGGCAAAATGAACTCGCTGCAGATTTTAAGTGATCCCGACTGCAACATCACAACATATTGGCCTGCGCTGTTGTAATCTCAGGGACAAACAAGGTCGCACAAAAGCCAATTGAACCTTTAAAGGGAAGCATTACTTGAATATTGGCTTGGCTTGCATCAAACTATCAGCTCCGAGTCGCTTAGATTACAAACGCCCTTTACGAGTTACCCGTACAAGCCACCTCGTACACAGATCAAAACTAAGTATAACTGTAATTCGGAATGATTACTTAGCAATGAGCTTCGCAACCTTGGCTCAAAATGAAAAATCATTCCACTTTAACTGAAAAGCAGCTGCTGAAAAAGGCAAACGAGTGGCCGGAGACATCTCTTGACAAAAGAAAACGGAGAAAAGATTGGGCAACCCCGGTAACTTCAAAGTTCTAGAATAAAGAACGAAAAGAATTACTGGGACTTCAATGCCTCACTTACTCACAAGCGTCCCCTCTCTGCATAGGTACTTACATGCCCAACAACCGGCGGCATGTATGTATATGCTTGACAAACTTAGTCATTATCCACATCACAACGCAAATAGTGCAAATAAACAATGTTGTTTGTGTAACCTCTCTACCTTATCCTGCAAAGCGCGTATACCTCAAACGGCGGCACGGCCCCACTATTTAGCCCAGGCATGTAGTAAGATCGGAAGTCATCATCCCCTCTATTTATCAGTCAGGACCTTGTGTAACACTTACAAATTCTCCTCGTCCTCCTCCTCTGGATAACGCAGCCTCGCGCCGCACCATACCTGATCAAGTCCCATCTGAGTCATCGCACCGCATAACTGCTCAAAGCTCGCAAATTCGTTCCCTCTTAGGCCTGAGCTCCGAGAATTACTTTCGGAATGATGATGACTACGTACATACATACATACATACATACATACATACATACATACATACATACATACATACATACATACATACATACATACATACATACATACATACCTTACCTTACCTACCATGTCCGGGTAATTAATCATGTGCACTCGGTTATTCAGACAAAAGATAATAAGCCTCCGAATTGAGCATCAATCTCCGAATCGGCATATCCGCCACATACACGTGTAGTCATTTTTCAGTATGTCGTATAAACCGTATACCGCATACCGTATCCCGTATTCCCAACCCACTTACGCTATACGTATGCGTATAATGCATTTTGAACATGGCTTAAACATACCCAAACTCTGAAGAATGAAGCATTTTGTAATCAGCTGAGAAATCAGTGTGCCAGTGTGTGTGTGTGTGGGTGCGGAAACAAATCCCAATCAGGGTATAAACGAGCGCCGCGGAGGGAGCACTGACAAGCAATTGAGAAGTGGTGAGAATGAATGAATAATAATAATAATATCTTTTATACAACTAAAAATTTTATTTGCGAGTTGCCTTCTTTGGCGAACCCAAACCTGCAAGCTCTCGGGGTATAAATGCCAGGCCCTTTCCTCCTCATCTTACATACATCCTTCTCCAGCTGTCCTCTCAGTTACAAAAAATCTTTCCCACCAAACCCCCCCCCCCCCCCCCCCAAAAAAAAAAAAAAAACCTTGAGTATCCATCCATTCCTCCACAACCAAAGATTAAAACGGTATACAACAAAAAAAATCTCCCAAAACTGCCAGTCAAACAAATTTTTGTTGAGGTCAGTCAGATTTCCAATCTCTGATAATACCAGAAAAACAAAAGCCAAAAAAAAAAGGGTAACTAATAAAATGCTGCTGCAAATTGCCTTGCAAGGGTATAAAACGCCCGTTCCATGTCGATCAAAAAATTGTGCTGTGGTGATGCCCACTAGAGAAAATGCCTGTTACCGAAAAAAGCCAAAAGGTTTTGCGCCCGACCCATGTGATGCAATAAAACAATCCAAGAAATGTCGCTTGTCCCTTAGCGCCGACGCACGCTCACCAACCAGGACCTCCACCCCTTCCTGACATCGGAATGGCTGTTGTTCGCCTTCTCAGCAGAACGATCGTCATCGCCATCGAGCGAGAGACGATACCGAATCACGCTGCCCCTGTCGTCCTCGAACCCAACGTGTCGCTTGTTGGGAGGAACAAAGCACTCCGGAACAACATGTCGCATAACCCAGCCGCGAACACCCTTGCTTGCCGCGTCGATAGCTGCGTACTCCTGTCTCCGCGTCTGGTCGCTGGTCCAGTAGTGTGTCGTCTGTGGGGGAAGTGGATATGAGTCCTCGGCCTTGGATGAGTAGGTTTGGCCGCAAGCAAAATCCCGAGGACTGTGGCAGTCGATTGCCAACTCGTTCTCATCGGTGAACTGGGGCTGTGGGAAGTGGAAATAGCTCTCCGGTTCTTGAGACAGAGATGAGCGGGTCTGATAGGCGCGAGAAGGAGACATAGACCGACGGCCATTTCGGGATCTGGGTGACCGCTGGATGGATGGTCTCGCGCGCCTTGGTCGTGTTGCTGATGATGCCAGGGAAGCTGAGGAAGTCCTGCGGTCATGAGGAGGAGGGGACTCCTTGCGTGGTACTATTGACTCGTAGCCAGAGTCCTGGCGGCGCATTTCCCGGGCAAATGGAAGCTCGGTCTTGGCCATGGGAATCGCTGGAGGTGGGCAGACCGTGGCGGCCTTTGAATGGGAAGTCTGGTTGAGAGTTGATGATTCTGGCGTGGCCTCGGGCTCAGGGACCTCGAGATCTTGAAAGCTGTGGTAGGTGGTGTCGGACCGGGCCATGCTCACCCGGGAGTCGGGGCGGTCGATGGAGGAGAGGAGTTGTGATACAGCAGCCATTGTCGTTGCAGGTATTATTACATTAGGAGAAAACGAGAAACCACCACACAAGTTACCGAGAACCGTTTGTTCGAGACCTCGGGACGGGAAAGGCGTGCTTCTTGAATCCTTCAGTGCGTGGATCCTAGCAACGGTGTCGGTGGGGAACGTCGTGGGTGTCCCAGATCGGCGGTTGCCGCAACGAGACCCTTGCTGGTGCCAATGAAGTTGCGGTCAACCTGACGGCGTCTCTTGGGACTTTGTGGCCGGAACCCAGGAAGTAAACAACCGGTGACCGAGTGGATTTCTCTCGGCGGGGATCCGTCTTTTAGGCCAACAAATAGAGCGTGTTGATTGGGTCCGGAGCCACCACAAGGCACTCTGTGATTGGTGTGTTGCAATGTCAGGGCGACCCGCAGCTGCAGGTTCCATATGCACGCTGCACCTGGTTTTTTTTTTCTCCTCCGTGTGGATGTTTGGAATTGAGCGACAACAAAAACAAAAGAAGAAAATAAAAAAGTGTGCGAAATGCTGTGGGAGGCGGTCTGGTGGTGAGGCAGGTCCCGAGACCACTTTGGCAGGGTGGATGCACGGAGCCGGTCCCTTTGGGAATGGAGATCTTGGATCAGATTGGGAATCAAAGGATCATATGGTGGAGCTGCTTGTTCCCAGCTTCTGTATTCGGGGGTCGGGAAGGCGTCCAGAATCCAGATAGAAGCTCCCCGGGTTTATTTTTTTTTGTTGAGGAAGCGACTGGAGAGGCGGTCAGTCCACGACTCCTGAACAGGTGTGGCTCGTGTGGAGGGTGAGAAGCGGTGACAGCGTCAAGTTTCTCCCCGAGACCCCACCTTTCTGACTCCACTGTGGATGTTGTGGCAGAATGAGACGAGATGTCGGTGATTTTGTTTGGACGCTTTGAGGTGAGTGACAGGAGACGGTGAAATCTGGGAATTCGGGTCAAGGCAGAAGAAGAGAGGAGAAATTGAAGACGGCGAGACGGTCAAGTGATCCGGTTTTGTGTTGTTTGCTGTGTCATTGCAGAATGCAGGGTTGGGTGATTTGGACCGACACCACAAGGCCAAGGCCGGTCCGATGTCGCCTTTTTGGAAGGATGGAAGATGGAAAGGCGGGAAGGCCCGAGGAAGTGTGACCCGAAATTCCGTTTCTGAGTGTGTTGAAGAAATAAAAGACTCAAAATGTTACCTGGGTAAACATCTGTGAGAAGGTATCACGCCGACACGCCGACACGACACGTGGAGAAACAATGCGAGATGCAACAAGGCGCAACAAAGTGACGAGCGAATGCCGGAGGGAAAATGAAGGACGAGACGACATGTGTGAAGGGCCTCATGCGTTACGTGCAGTTCAGCGGGGTGTGGCATCTGCATTATTTCAATATTTGATGTGAGGGGCCAAACAAGAATGTGCGTCATTGCAGCCTCGCTTGCACTTGAAACCATTCACCTCCCATCTCCTATTTTTGGTTGCCCGTGTGCGAGCATGTGAAAAACATGCAAGCAAACCGGGCTGTGAAAATCCCATTTTCACATGCCGGTTGGTGGTGCGACATGGAAAATCCCCATGAAGCTGAGAATCCCTCAGTTGCATTTGCGGCACGTTGTGTCGCCCTGTTCTGCGCTGAAACAGAAGGCGGGGGTTTGGATTTTTTGCCTCGTGGAACCAATCAAGACCATTCACTTCTTTCGTTCCGGGCTTCTGCCGTGATCAGGTGGTCCATACAGTGTTGACTCTGATCCCCACGGACTGTGTGTGTGAGTTCCAGAGCAACAAATGACCGAAGTTATCATCTGGGAACTCCGAAATGTTTTGATGGTCCGAGTATGGAATGAGGTCGTTGGAATAATAGTCCGTAACACGGTTCAAATGTGCAAGTTCCCAGGCTGTGGTCTGAAATATGGCATGGTCGCTCTCCGTACCAAGTGTGGGTTAGGGTATTTGCCCTCCTTGATCACTCCCAGTCGATGGCGATGAGCCACGAATAACAGCGTCCTGCAGTGTTTCAGAGCTCTCAGAGTCGCAAGCAATCCAAATATGTCTCTTTTCTGCCTTCAAAACGGATTTTAATTTGCAATTCAAACTTCAAACCCCACTCATGCAGGCAAAGCTGCATTCATCTACCCCGCTTCCCCTCCCTCCCTCCAACAAATCGGGACCACACACGATTTAAATCGGGTATGGTGTAGCGGTAACATCGTTGACTCTCACTTCCCAGAAGTGATATGTTCTCTCAACAGCCCCGGGTTCGACTCCCGGTATCCGAGTCTCTTTATATTTTTGTCCTTTTTTGTCATTTGTATCTTCTGTCTTATTGGCCCCCTCAAGCAACCAACTAATTTCTTTTTCTTTTTTTCTTTTCTCTTTTCATTCCAATTCCTCCGTGACTGCCTCCCAATAGATATTCTCAACAGGCAACAGAACCTCCGCATCGGCCGGCAAGCTGCACGTCTGCGTCACACCGTCGGCGCTCGCCGGGGTTTTTGTGACGCAGATTTCTGTGGGAAGCTCACCAATGACGGTCGCGTCGAACAAAAGTCTGGTTGGATCTACGTCAGCCATTCCAAGTTTTCATATGTGCGGATTGTTGAATTTTTTTCCATCTCTTGTCGTATTCCTTCAGACCGGGTATGCCAAACCACCGTCACACACACACACACACACAACCTTGGGTTTCTTTTCTTGTCCACGGGAGAAAAGAAAATATAAAAAAATACATACGGACGACTCTCCTTGTCATCATCGCAATACCACTGAAACCTGAATCCGATTCTTTTGCTTCTCCTTTCGAGCACGTACTGGCATCTGACCAGCTGCGAGGGCAGGGGAGCGTCCCTGCCGGGCACGCACACGCTCCAGACGCCGCCGCCGGTGGAGATGTTGATGCGGTCCAGCCTGTAGACGTCGCCCGTGCCCGGGTTCTCGACCGCGAGGGTGCCGCGGAGTGAATTCCGGTCGTTGGTGGCGATGGTGTCGATTTGATACTCGCGGAGGATGAAGGAGGTGACGTTTGCGTACGAGTCGGGGGTGCAGGTGCGACTAGAAAGTAAAAGGGGCGATGCTGCGGCGGCGCGGAGGCCAGCGAAGAGGGAGGTCAGCAGAAAACTTGAAGTGGTGAGATGCATTTTGGGCAGATGGCAGTTGGCTGCGTTTGACAAGCCAGCGAAGTGAGTGTGCTCTTTTCGATACATGTATTTAACTACCTACAAGCGCCCCAACCGGCCGGCATCTACCGATCGCGATAGCGGGAGCAATATGGGTGGCCCGGGTGAAATGTTCCATGATGGTCCATTGCAGACATCACGTCCTCACTTCCCCGCTCGAGTGATCATCTCAGGCTAATCCAGAACCCGGTACCTGGCTGGGTTTGATGGTGGGGTGGTCCCTGATGAGCACAGTAGCTCGAGCAATCCGCTGAAGGAAGTTGAAGTGAACATCTCTGAAGATACAAATTCCTTTGGTATTCAACCTCAAGGGCGAAACCTCCTGATCAGATTCTTGAAACGATCTCTTTTCCCTGGATGTTGCCCAGTCGCCCCTGTCGCCTTGGGAGGATTGCTTTGAACAGCAGAAACCGTAGAAGGCGCCGACGTACTGCTAGGAACTCCATGAGACGCTGAAGTCGCCGTGGTAGACGAGAGGCTTGTTGCCTGTGTGTTGTTTGTGCCGGAAGAAATTCCAAGTGTGGTATTTTGAGTGGCAGATGTACTGCTGAGCGACCGACGATTGGCGCCCGATACCGAAGGGTCTTCAGAACCCGCCGACTCCCCTTGATTCCCAAACCCGGGCAATAAATACCGGATAGGGTTGGTGCTAGTGTGGCCGAATATCACAGCCCCGAGAGGTTGCACGGTCACACTTAGTTCCGGCTCTGGCAACTTCGAAAGTCTGGAGGGCCGGAATAGTGTCTGGACGGGATCACAATGACGGCGGGAGTTGGTGTTGGTGCAGGGGCAAGGGCTGAATGTCCCAGACTTCACATACCAGAGGAGATCGTTGCACAGCTTGACCGGGCTCGAGAATGTTTGGTCGCCGTGGTCCAGAATCTGCCGCAAGTCCATGATCCTTGCCGCCAGGTAGTACTTTCCCGTTGGTACTTCTGCCCATGCAGGACATTGTGGGCGAGCAGTTGTTGTAGAGGCTGGAGAGTTTATGCACAGGGTTGCCGATGGTGATGCTAATGGAGCGGTTGCGGTTGTTGATGGTCCCCATGTCGATGTTCCTGCCGGCGGTAGCTGGATCAATGCGCCAAACCCGCGTCCAAAGATAGTAACTGCGCGTATACCCTTGATCAGATCAACCCACCCCTTGCCCGCTATGTCGAGCTCGCAGACACGAGGTAAAAGGGGGCCACGGCTCCTCGCAATGTCCCTGAATTCCCAGCCGTGCAGAAACCGCTTTGTCGGCAGCCGAGACACGATACTTAGACCATCTCTCCTCTCATAATCGGCTTGATGGTCAATCATCTTCTCTAGTATATTGCAGAGAAACTCAACGCGGTGTTCGAGCAGGTAGGTTTCCTTCGTGTTGCTTTGGCTTGTACCTCCCTGTCCCGTCGCAAATAGTGGTAGATTTCGGAATTCCGTGTTTTCCAGAACTCGCAAAGCGGCATCGTGAGCTTTCTGGTCCAGTGGTGTGTCTCCTGAGCCCAGGCTCGTCGGGTCGAGAGCGAATGTTGAAGGGAACTTGCTCTTGGTGAACTCCAGTGAATCGCGAAGTAGGTGCAGCAAAGCGCTGGCGCCGTTGACTAACCAACCCCGTTTAGACTCTTCATCCCAGAATACCACTCGCTCTTCTGATATAAATTGCAACTTATCCTCGTAGAACCGACTGCGATTGATATGAGCCGGCTTTTCCCTGTTGGCAATGGCGAATACGGCCGTTCCTGTGACGAACTGGCCGCCGGATATCTCGAATTTGTCTAGTCTGTGCTCTGCGCCTGGAACGGGGAGACCCGTGTCCTTGATGTTATACTGAGCCGTTTTGGAACCTAAGGGATCCATTGATATCAGTACATATGAGCATACTGTTTGAGCATTGATTGACTTACCAGCAATTGAAACGGAATCCGCACACCATCCCACTACGTGGCGACAGGATTCTAGCTCTGAAAATGTGACGGTAGGGCCAAGTGTGATTTTGTGGTCGAGATAAGATATGCGTCCTCCGTTCTCGTTGTAAAAGTAATGCCAGATCACCAAGTCATCGTGCTTCTCTGTCGCTACCACCATGGCGGAAAACCCCTTGATGAATGTGTTGAGCCCAAACCTATCTATGCAGTTTGTCCCTGCAAGTGCTGTGATCATGTTAAGTGGCATTTCTAATCCAGCGCCGGTGCAGGCTGGGGAGCGTTTTAGAATCGGGAACCCGCGCACGATAACTGGGTAATTGAACATGGCATGCCAGCAGTCCCCATACTGTTGTGTGGGTAGAGCTGTCTCGTAGTCTTCGAACCTGAACTTTAGACTGCAATGGATGACTTGGTCCTCATCCCTTTTGTGAATATCGGTAGGCGGTCCGGGAGAAGGTTGTGTGACGTCTACATATGGAATGCAGTAAACAACCTTGGGTGCGGACAAAGGTGCAGATCTGAGAGCAGCTCCAAGCCATGCAAGCTGCTCCCCGATGTCTGCTATAAAGTCTGCAACACCCAAAGCCTCAACAACAAGCTTTGATCGAGCCATCGTTGCGCAGACGGTAAGTCCGTCCATGGGACTGCCTGATTGATTTTGGTGAGTCCGTCAGTTCTCTATCTAGTGATATCGCATCAACAATAACAGGAGTTACTCACCCTTGACGTCCTTTTCTTGTCCTGGCCCCAAAAGCCTTTGTAGCAGTTCAACTGTATGCTTACCACTCCGGGGCCAAGTTTGTGTGAGGTACTCGGAGCAGCTCAGAGCTTGGATATCTGAGTCTGAACCTGTGAGGGTGATTGCTTTCGGCAATGCCAAGTGGTTGGCTTCTTCACACTCTTGCTGCTCGAAAAACTCGAGAGGATCCCAGTCAACCTCAAAAACAACCCGGTGGGTTTGTGAAGATACTTTTGTGCTGATATGAGTGGCGGTAGGCATTGCACCTAGGATCTTCTCTCGTATCTCCTCCATTAAATCGTGGTCAGGTCTGCACAGATGGAGTTCTCTTCGTAGTTGGTCAATGAGCCAATGATATCCAGCATCGTCGAAGAGAAAGCTGCGGTACTCTTCTAATCTTGGAAGGTCAGGCTCGGGCTCCTCATCAGCGTCTTTCACTTGGAAGTGGTGAGTTTCTTGATCAGAGTTTTCACTCATATGTGCAGGGCCTGGCTCATTTTGATGGGTTGGATCAAGATCATGAAGCCAGCCAAGAATATCAGGTGGTGGAGCGTCTCGATCATTCAAGCCTCGTGCATCTGGTTCGGAACCATCTTCCTCCTCCTGAATGTCATCACGAATACGTTTGAAGGATTCGGCGATTTCCCTTTAGAGAGAGTGTCAAGCAAACTCGGCAAAATTCAAGAACGGTGGATAGAGACTTACGCTCGGTGTTTGTGGAGAAAAACCATCACCTCTCTGTGCATCTGGCTTGGTGCCTGAAAGCCAATCTTCAAGGCCAAGCCCTTAATGAGCCTCGGCAAGTGAGAGGACAACCTCTCAATAACTTGAGGGTCGGAAACATCATTTCCTAGCCTGTTGAAGATGTCGTTGACAAAGGCGGATATGTAGCCCTCTGATGTCCTCGTCGAAAAAACTGAAGCGTCCGAGTATACGGTCATTTGATCGTCCTCGTCGCTCTTGGCCACGTTAGCATCAGGCGATTGATCCGTGTGTTGAAGATTAGAGCCGTCATCCGAAGCAGTTTCCGAATTGGAGGCTGATGGCAGAGGCGGCAGTTCAGCGTGGAATCTCGACCCTTGTACCGAAGTGGTGCCCCCATAACCAGAGTCCGACGGCATAGTGGTGAATCCAGCGTTTGATGTAGACCTTTGAATGGAGTCAGTGCCTCCACATGCAGAGTCTGATGGCATGACGGGGTTTTGTGGGCCAAGATTAGAGCCGATTTTCCTCTCCAGCTTTCCTTCAAGCTTCAGCAACGCAGCCTCAACTCCGCCATCATCATCCAAATCATCGGGAATCTCTGCCAGCCTTTTCGCTTCGACCTCAAATGATGGACGCATGGGTGCGTTTGATTCCTGTGTACTAAATAGAGAAATGTTGTCCGAAATGATGCTCCCCTGCGGAGTAACTGCATCGGCGTCGCCACTGGCGTCAAGAACTGGCAGTGGGCTGCCAATGTTTGAGCCACGGTTGGATACAGTGTGCCATGAAGTTGAACTTTGAGGACCTTGATGTTCCTTTGTCGTTGTGTCCCGGAAAAGGGGGTCAAAGGTGACCTTCCACCAGTCTTGAATTGGGAAGCTTCCAATGGTTTGAGCATCGAACTCAAAGTTAGCCCGTGAGGGCTTAGTAGGGTCAAAGGAAAGTGTTTTTTTTGCACGAGCACCAGCGAGGTCAACTGATGTGATCGTAATTGCGGCTTCGAAGTCCTCCATGTGCTTTCTTTTAAGAAGGATTGCTGTGGTCAAGCTGTCGGCCACCCCATATCCAAGACCGCTGGTCAAGTGCCTGATTGGATACTCCCTCAAGTCCCAAAATGCGGTATTGTTGGCTAGCACATATCCCTCGAGAACTACTGAATTGCCGGCTGCGTCATCTTTATTCTGGGCATTCATAACTTCAACTTTCATTCTGTCGGTTGCTCCGCCTTCGCTCGGGGTGACTCGGAACGTGCCCTGGGGGGCAACAGCAATGACTGTGGGGTTAGATTCTTGGTCTTCTTCATCCACGCTCGTGAACCTCAGCCAGATCTTTGCCCCCTTGGGTGCATAGCAGATGTCGAAGTTGAACACAAGAAGTGTCAAATATTGCCCCTCAGCGTCCGGCTCCTGGCCATGTACCACAGCCTCGCACCTGCAGTCGATAGTAAGAGGCTTTCCATTGAAGTCACGCCCAAACTCCATGCTGACGGGGGAAGGATCATCTTCAACGGTCCTATGCTCTCCGAAGGCTCTGCGTGGCATCTTGAAGGTTGCAAAGGGGCTGATTCGATAGTCGATGAAGTTGAGAACCGTCTTGTGCTATCTCTTGGAGCGAAACTTCGAACTTGGTCCACAGACAGAGAGTAGTCTAAAGAGCCCACCGCCATCGGGTTTGTCTGCTCATGTGCAATAAGCGATGAGCAGGAAGATGGTTTTGCGAGCCATAATTTCGGCGCCGACAATGCGGCTGAGAGCGACCCTGATGCCCAAAAGATGGGCGGGGTGCTGACTGGGCCTTGGCCAACCGCCCGCATGCGAGCCACATCCTCTTCGAGATGTATTTTCTTGGCGCATGTTCTCGACTCTCAAAGGGTGCCCGCCCTTGATGCATCACAGTCAAAAAGGGAAAGTAGCGCAGAAGCCAGACCGGCCTTCAAGAAAAATTAGCTACATTTTACTACCCTCATACATCATTGACAAACACTTCCAATAAGCAAACATACCAAAACCATAAAACAAGCATTAGCTTCCAACCAGCAGTCAGACCAAACCATACAATAAACCCGCTACGTTAAAGAACACAGGAACGACCAGCGTACGCCTAACACCACCCGGACTACCCCTCTACTCCTCCTTTTCCTCCTCTCCATCCTCCTCCTCATCAACCTCAACCCCCCAATCCCTCCACCCCTCCCCCCTAACCCAACTGATCCCCTTCCTCCACCCGCCCTCCTTGATAGCCCTCGCGTCCCTCTCGTACACAACCCCCGTCAGCATCAAGGCCGCCACAAACACCCAGACATCCCCGCCTCTCATGGCCCTCCACCACCTCCTCTTCACGCCGACCTTCCAGAAGCTCTCCAGCGACATCTTGGTCGTGTGCAAAAAGATGTTCCTGCTCGCGCTCCTCTTTTGCTCGATGATGGCCCACAGCCCGGCAAGGAACCCTCCGAGGAATATCCTCTGCGTGGGCAAAAAGTGCTTGGGGAACCAAGTCTGGAAGAAGCAGATCGAGGACCACGCTGTTGCCAGTGACCCGGTCAGGAAGGTGGACATGCGCAGGGCGTTCGAGATGAGGTTTTGCAGCGTGGAGACTGGGAAGTGGTAAAGCGACTTGAACCGGGGGAGGAGGAGGGCAGAGTAGACTACCAGCAGGAAGCGGGTGAGTGGCGGGAAGGAGCGGAGCCAGAACGTGAGGAACGTGCGCGTGCATGATGGGTCGGCTGGGTGGAGCGTTGCGCAGGAGAGGGAAGCGATGAGAGGGTGCGCGCCGGATGTCAGAGGGGAGATGGCCTGAAGCCCCGCCGGAAGGGTCTCTTCCTTGTTCGGGAACAGAGTAGGGGAGATGAACGCGGGCCAGTTGAGCTTAGCCATCTGCGCGATGCTGTCGACTATCTCCCCCGCCTTGGGCCATTTCAGACTAACGGGGTAGTCGTCTGGTTTCGGGTGGAGGTAGGATGTCGAGTATTTGAAGAGCATGTCTGCGTAGGCCTGGATAACAACAAACAAAACACAAGTCAGTACAACATCAAGCAAAAATAAACAGGAAGAGGCAGGCAGGGTAAACGTACCCCAGGGAAACAATCCCTATCAAAAACAGCAGCATGCAGCAACTGTCCTAAAGCAAAAGGCTGCAACATCCAGCTCCCCCACCACCACGGCCTCGTCTTCATCTTGTCCGGCTTGCCATGGAGCCCCTTATCCCACCCCCAAACCATGCCGTTATCCTCGGCGCAGTTCCACCCAAACTCGAGCGCGCGGAACAGCATATAAATCGCAATCGTAACGCGCATCTGCTGGCTGGGGTAAACACCCAACGCCAAACCAGCCAGCGAGGCGCCCACGGCGGGAGCATAAGGCGATGTCAGCATGCCGGCCGTCCTCGGGTTCCTCGCTCTGAACGGAGTCGACGACGTATCCAACAAGTGCAATCTCAACCTCGTAAAGAACCGAAACAGAATCCTGTACATCAGCAAGATCGTACTCAGCGACAATGATAACCTTAGCGTTGGGCTCTTATGCAGCGGCTGCCTATTAGCAACCCCAGCGCCGGCGTTGCCCTGATTCTTCTTCGCCAACAACCTCGCCGACAGCACATTCCACAGCTTCATCGAAGTGGCCGTCGCCAAAAACACCCTAATCGAATGCCTAATAGCCCTTGCATTATAATCGTCCGCGCCTCCATTCACATTTGTTCCCGCAGCAGCAGCAGCAGCAGCAGCGCCCTTGGTATTTTTCTCCTTCTCCTTTCCCTTGCCCTTCCCCTTCGTCAGCGACACCGCGCGTCCCCTCCCAGGCTCCCCATCCATAATCCTCTGCACCGCATCAACGGTCGGCGCCCTCTTCTTCAGCGCCTTCGATCGTGAAATAACATATTTATGCAAAAGCGCATACTCGCGCGCCGAGATGGTGTATCGCAGCGCATTCCGAAGGATGGGATCCGACGTCGAGCTAGCCGTGACAGCTCCAGCTCCAGCTCCAGCTCCAGCCCCAGTCGGAGCGGGGATGTTGCCTGCCGGGTTGGTGCTGCCTCTCCTCGATGGCCCGGCCCGGGAAGCCATCTCGAGAGGGATCGCTTTGTCGGAGGTCCGCGACTGCCTATCGAACGAGAGGGAGATTGCAGATCGCGGGTCCAATTATCAGCAGCGCCGCAATCAATTCGGCGCGATGGCAAACAACGAATTGTATGCTGAAGTCGGAATGAAGTAAACTCGGGGGGGGGGGGGGGGGGGGGGGATGAAGAAGCAATTACCCAACCCAAGTTTAAAAGGTAAAGGTGGTAAACCCAGATTAACCACGTCCGAATAGGGTAAATGAG
>MU858831.1:244933-313339 GCA_033297175.1 Cladorrhinum sp. PSN332 | reverse complement strand
GCCCCCCCCCCCCCCCCCCCCCCCCCCCCCCCCCCCCCCCCCCCCCCCCCCCCCCCCCCCCCCCCCCCCCCCCCCCCCCCCCCCCCCCACCACGAAGAAGCAATTACGCAACGCAAGTTTAAAAGGTAAAGGTGGTAAACGCAGATTCTCCACGTCAGAATAGGGTCAAAGAGTGGGTATCGCAGTAGTTAATAAGGTATGTAAGATGATTCGTGCGCGAGCGAGCGCGCGCGGCTGTTTCGCGTTTCCTGCCGTCTTTTGTCCCTTCTGTTCTGTCCCGCGCAACAACAAAAACAAGCAGAGTAAAAAAATCACAACAGGAGAGAGTATTTTTTTTTTGAAATATCGCAAAAAAAAAAAAAAAAAAAAAATTGAAGTTGGGCATCAAGCAAAGGAGGGGAAACTCAGAACATCGGATGTCATGTCTTGTATTTTTCAAAATGAGGGGAAATAGAACGGCACTTGCGAATCAAATGGAAAAGTCGCCAACTTGCAAGTGGGTTGATGAATGGAGACCCGAAAGACTCCATCGCTTTCCCGCAAGAGCACGCCGCCGGGAGATCAATTCACACGTGCTGAAAGCCTGAAAGACGGACACCACACCTCGGTTCTGCGCTTCCCGCCAAGTCGACCACGGACCAGCTTTCCCAGGGTCTTCCCCACAACTCCACATTCAACCTGGAACCTTTCCCCTTTTTGGTGCGATGCCGTCATTTTCAATGTCTTCGGAGCTTCGTTACCACCTCCGCATCATCTCAAGCAAACCTGACGAAATTGTAGCGTTTCACTCATCAGGCAAAGAGAAATCTCAAAGAAGTATTCTAGTACTTGGTACACTAATATTAACTATCATCCTTTTTTACCAGAAGTCCCCATTTTGCGTTAGTTAACCTTTCAGGAGAAAAGGCACGAATAAAAAGGTCCCTGTAAATCCCCAAGTTTCATGCCCAAGGTAGATCATCCCATCTGTCTGCCCAGAAAAAGACAAGTCTTCTGCCGCCACCCGTAGGTGCCTGTAACCCATAAACCTGCTTCCGATCCGCTTCGTCGCTTCATGTCTTTTTATACCAACCAACCATTTTTTGTTCTTTTCACTTTTGCCCATGGCCTTATGAGGCCTCTCGTTGCTCGTAACCTCGTACCACCCAGGATCGCACCCTAGAATTAACAAGAAAACAAACACTGTCGCATCTCCTTCCTCATCATTGTGACCTCCCAGCAGTATCAAAAACCCAGGATATAACCAGCCATCTCTGTCCTCAGTCGCCTCTGAAAGACAAGTAAGCGATAATGCCAACGTCCTCCAAGCCACTTCAAGTTTGGCCGCCCCCAAAGTAAGCCCAAAGAAAAAAAAAACGATTCAGCCCATAGCAAGACCTTCCTCTGCCCTCTAACCAGTCTGGCAAAGGAACAGACGAGAAAATTTTTGTGTATCTCATACAACGCCGGACGCAATGCAGTAACCCCCCCCCCCCCCCCCCAAAAGAAGAAACAAGATAAAAGTCAAGGAAAATGCAAACGCAAAAGTCCACCCAAACTAGAAAACCGCCCAGTCTCCGAGTGCCCTTGTTCATCAAATCGTAAAATCGGACCGTCATGCCAGAAAGGCAAAACTACGAGTGTCCACTGTCCGAGTTCTCTCCAGTCCACTTGCGGACCAAGAACGGGATGTCGCCGGAGAACACCTCTTCCTTAAATCCCATCGTGCTCACCCAGAAGTCCTCCCTGGTCCGGATCACCATGTCCTTAGATGCCGGCTCAAGCAAGGCTTGATACGGCCGGAACTCGGTGTTGGCCTTATCAACGACATATGTCCGCATCGCCTCACGCGCAGCAATGACCATGGTCACCATTGCGTGGCGGTCGGCCGAGTTGTAGCCCCCGAGTGGTTGAGCTAGCAGGGGGTGCTCCAGAACAGCCTTGAGGAGCTTGAAAGGAAGATGGAGCAAAACCTTTGACAGGGTGTGGGCCTTGGGACAAGAGACGGTTCTCGCCTGGCTGTAACCGGTGTTGGGAAACAATGAGGGCGAGGGAGGTGTGATCTCTAACGAGGTGATCTCTCCAAAGCTGATCTGCGATAGTCGGGGGTTTGATGAGACACGCAGGTCCCGTGGCATTTGAACCTGTGATTTGGATGATTGGCGGCTATGAGCCTCAGCAGAGCTCCCATTCACAATCGCCGGGGTTGGAACATTCTGAGAAGGCAACCTGTGGAGGGGAAGACGGCGGAACCCAGCGTCGCCAGCGTTGATATCGATGGCAAAGTTCAGGGGGAAGTTCTGAGCCAGCCACTCCACCACGGTCTTGGTGATGAAGAGGATCCCAGCTTCGGGCGCGCGCGCCGAGTATGCCTCGTTTAGGGCAACAAATCGAACAGCGGCCTCGATTGTTACCCAGTCGAGGAGAAGAGAAGCTCGATGGGCTGCCTGCATCTCGACCCCTTCAAGCCGAAGGTAGCGGGCGGTAGCAATGTACGAGAGCGCCGTCTTGAACTCGTCTCTGTGGTCGCGGTACGTCAAGTGGCTAGGGAATGGTATATTGTCCAACTCGTATGCGTAAAGAGTGCCAAGCGCGTGCCTAAAGACATCTGGCCGCACATACTCGTCGGCGATCTTGCCTAGCCGGATGACACCGCCGGCATGAACGAATTGGGTCTTGATCGCGTCCTTCAATGTGGGACTGCGTGAGAAAATAAGACGGTGCCCTGGCAGCATGGACGTGAAAGCCTGTTGAGCATAGGCCGGGTGGTCATAAAACTCCGGGCTGGGAGTGAATTGAACGTCGATGTGGCAGTCGTGGAAGGAATTGTCGTAGGCTGCTTCTCTCAGCCAATCCACATAGGCTTGGTCTGGAACGAAAGGCGCATCCAGTCCCGGCGGCGGGACCCGATATGGCTCAGCTGCATATCCGTTCTGCCCGTTCATGGCGGGGTATTGCGGGTAGCTCTGGTCCTCTACTGGCACTGAAGACTGCGAGCCTTGGAAACTATGGGGGGTCGGCGGGCCGTGAGGATTGGGATGGCTGATGCGGTTCGGATTCCAGTTGTCGAAAGACGACGAGACTAGGGGACCGAGCTGGGGAGGAAGGTAACCCTGCTGCTGCTGGTACTGCATGGCGGCTCCGGGATGATTATGAAATGGGACTGAATTGCCGTTGGGCTGCTGGAAGGGACCGGAGACCAAGCTGCCATTGCTGGTGTGAGCTTGATGGAATGCCGGCCGGCTGGCCATGACTGGTTGTGGGGCAGGCAAGGGGAGCTCAGGGGCTTGGCCTGTTGCCGGAGGGTGATCGAATGTGGGGTTAATTGGTCCTTTAGATTGAGGACCAGACAAAGAGGTCAAATCGATGTTGAGAGTAGCAGGGTCTGTGACAGAGGCATCTAGAGACATTTGTGAGTCCATCTGGATGGGGACGGATGAGGGGGAGAGCGAAATACCCCTGGTGTGGCCGCCAGAAACCACTGTGGGCGGAGTGAAAACAGAGGAAGATGCGACAGATTGTTGCTCGTCAGGGGAATTGGTCGCGGGAGCAAGAGTAGATGCAGGTGCAGGTGATAGCGTGTTTGTGTCGCGACTGGCTGCCGTGGAAGTGTGCTCAGCGGCAATCGGATTTCCGTTGACGGTCTCGTGATGTCCGTTTCGGATGATGGAAACGGGAGTCTCCTGAACTGCGTTCCGGTCCGAAGGTACGACGACAGGCGGGGCAGCGGGTGTCTGCTTCTTGACTGGGCGCTGCGTGTAGCTCAGAGGAATGGCAGGCACAACGGGGAAGATGGGGACGGTTCGGCGGGGAGGATTGTCGGGTTTGGCGATCGCCCCATTGGAAGGCGCCATGATGGACAGATTCGGAACTGTAGTTGGGTACAGATTGATGGAGGGGTATTAGAAGGAATGGCTGCGACAAATCTCGCTATGGAGGAATGTCGAGATAGGAGAATTAAAAGGAGTGACCAGCGATGAAGTCGAAGAAGGATGGGAATAGGTGCCAGCCGGCGACATCAGGTTGGTGGGTTGAGGACGACCCTGGGTGCAACGCGCTGCCTGACTCTCTGTTTGCGACTCATTCGTTAGCAAGCGACAATGAGATGCATGGATGGCGGGTTTGGACTGTTGGAAGGGTGAATGCAATCAATGGTGCAGTGACGGCAGGGACAACGTTGTCTGCCAATGTCCACGTACCTTGCGATGGCTGCAAGGAGGAAAGCAACTGTTGCCGGTCGGAGATGACAGAAGAAGAGGAAGTGATCAGGTCGAATAAAGGTGGGTTGACGCCAGTGATGCAGGCAGCTTCCACTTGGGTTTTGCAGTGCACTGGACGTTAAAAAAAAAAAAAAAAAAGAGTGCAGTGAGTGGAAGTGCGCAGGCGGCAGCGGAGAAGGTGGAAGAGCACTTTGGACCAAAATTGGACCCGAACAAGACGATGATGCCAAAATTTTGACTCCTCCCCGCAGCTGGAAAAAAATCAGCGGCGGGCTGGGATTGGCTGGAAAGCCCCGAATTCACTCCACTTTGTATCCCGGTCGGCTTGGCTCGACCAGGTCAGAGCTCTCTCAACCCAGTCACTCAGGTCCAGCCAAACCAAGCGCTGCCAGCTCACAATCAATGAAAGGATGCATTCTGCAAATCTCCATTCCCAAAGTTCCGCTTGCTAAAATAGCATGTGCATCTACAATTACGTGCAGGAACCGGTCTGTTGTTGCCAACTCGGACTAAATTATGTGTGATGCGATTGGTGCCTGAGCTCTGGACCGGGCAGACCATCCCGACTTGTAATCTGCACTTCTCCTGGTGTTTTCCATGTACCTTCTTTACCATCTACATAATGGCATTATCCAAGGAGAGGTTTATTTTTATTTTTGATTTATAAGATCAGTTGAACCTGAATGGAATGGCCACCCGCACACCGGCGACCGGTTCCAGTTCCGGCCATGACAGCGGGTCCCCTGTGCTTTCTTTTTTATCACATATTATCAGCAAATACGTGTACCAACGCAAAAGCTCACCGACCTGGCTCGCGATTGGCGCATCTGCAAATTTAAAAATGTCACGCGATACATGCAGTCCTATCAAAGTAACAAAGCCACAAGCAAGGAATGCTGGGAGAGGACGATCTTTAAGATCGCGGGGTTCGTGGTGTCGCTGACGTATTGATCTCTTGGCATGGACTTTTAAGCTTCTTGCCCCTCCAAAACTGCTGACACCCCTGTTCCGAGCGGTCGGGGATGGCTCGGATGATGGTGTGGTGTCCCAGGGCTTAGCTCAACCGGGCCGGCCCGACATCCATTCATTATCTTCACGATTGACCATCCATCTCTTTTGTGAGGAGCAACAACAACATTGTACACGTTACATCAAATAGTTTCATTACAACCTCATCTGACCCTGAGCCAATGCCGAAAAAGACGATGATCCCCCACCCAACCCCAAAAGCAGTCCAGGACCTGAACCCATCCCCATCCCCACATCATAGCCATTCACGTTTCCACTCCCATTCCCAGCAATATCCATCCCAAACTGCAGCAAATGAGTATTCCAATCCCCATTTCCACTCTCCTCCCCGTCTCCCATCTTTTCCTTCCCCTTATCAACCCCCTCCATCGGCATCCCAGCCAAATAACTAGCCTCATACTCTTCATTCTCCTTCCCATCATTCTCATCCAACGGCGGCGGCCTCCTATACCCATAATCCGGCACCGGCTCTCCCTCATTCCAAACCCTCCTCCTCTCGGCATCAACCAACACCATCCCTCCCATCACATCCCTCCTCGTCATCGCATCCCTAACCCCCTTCACCAGCGCACACCGCCCATCACCCAACCCCCGTCTCTGCCAATCCCACGGTCCATCCTTGAAAGCCATTCTCTGATCCGCACTACCCAACCTCTGTCCATACATATTCAACACCACACTATCCCCTGTCAACAACCCCGCCCCTCCCGTACCTCCTCCTCCTCCTCCTCCTCCTCCAAAACTACCAAACCCACTTCCTCCTCTTCCCGCCATATCGTCAACAAACATCCCATTCCTCCATTTAAACCTACACCCTTCATTCTGACACATGTCCCCCGCGCTCAAACTCGCCCTGGCAGTAACCTTATTCCTCTTCCACTCCCCACATAAACACTCCCAGTAAACAGGATCCAAATACCTCGGACTGCAATAAAGCCCGCCCACGGTTCTGATGAGTCCAGTCTTCACCGTCAGGTCCCTGCACCACGGACCGGCGTGCAAGACACAGTTGACGCACTTGATGTGTCTGCACTCGGGCCTGTAACACGTCGTGTATATGTACGAGCGGTTGATAATGTGCGCCGGGAAGGGCGGCCCCTCGACGTGTATGGTGCCGATTTGGTCTTGGTCCCTTGGCGCGCGGGAGGACAGGCACTGGCAGCACAGCCAGCGGTTCGTCTGGATTTTGCGCTGAATGTGGATCGGTATTGCGCCCTCGGGGGATCTGACGGTCCCCGGAGGTGGGTCGAATGAGGTTTTCGGGTAGCGGACTGGAAAGGAGCGGATTGAGATTTCAGCCAAGATTTGCGGGGAGGGGAGGGAGGTGGTGGGGAATGTTGTCAGGGTGCGCGTTTCTGTTGAGGTTGGGACTAGGGAATTGGAAGGATAAGAGGGGATGGGAGAGGTGAGATCGGTAAGACTGAGAGGAATAGGCCGTAAAGGTGGTGGTGGTGGTGGTGGTGGTGGTAGTGGTGGTGGTGGTGGTGGTGGCATATGTTGTCGGGGGGGAGTATTCAACAGCCAAGGAGGAGGTGGTGGTGGTGGTGGCGGCGGAGGAGCACGGTAGGTGTTGTACATTTTTCCTCCTTTTTCGGCTCCAGATCCGTTGAAAAGTAAATGCTTGTTTGTAATCCGAGTCAAATGGTGGGCGGTTGCGATCGTACATGCATGTATTATTGTACCTGTAGGTTAAATACTCCAGCCAAGACAAGAGCTGAATGGAAATCTCCCCATCGTCATTGTTGACAGGTCACATCATACACACATACCAAGAAGCCAATGTAATTAAAAAAAAAAAAAATCCGCATCTGATCCGAACATCAAACCCATCAAAGCGAGATCGATGCAAAACGGAACGGCAACGAGCATAATATATATATAATAGAGCCGAAAGAGCAGCAGACTAGACCGGCCCACAAGATGGCCTACGCGCGCGACACACACCAGAGAATAAAAGCAGGGGCATGGGACACAGCTCGAGTTAAAAAGTAAAAGAGAAAAGGAAAAAAAGAAACACAAAGTACACGGAATATGCAATGCCAACGATGCCTGCTTCAACCTACCTGTACATACAGCACCGAGGTACCTTTGGCTCTTAGCATTTTTTCGTTCATTTATTTCTTTGCCGCCCACCGTTCTAATTAAATGCGTCATTTTTGTCTTCCAGCTTGTGTGTCCAGGTCATCATGTACTGTACATACATGTATGTGTGCACCTACCTTAACCCTTCGGATACCGACATGAAGTATCTAATAAAGCCAAGTCACACACACACACACACACTTCACAATCTCAAGGCTCCGTGTCACCACCCTCGTCTCGTCGCATCATGTCCCACACACATATCACAAGGACAAGGGCAAAAAGCAAACCCTGCAGGACGCCGTTGGTTGGTTGGTCCGAACAGCAGACAGCCAGCCTGCATGATTGAAAAGTTCTCCGTTTCTCTGTTTCTCTTTGCCCAAGGAAGATATGTAATTCAGGGGATCCATGGATGATTCATACTCGTCGGGTTTCTCGGCATGTGTTTCTATAATTACCCAGATACCTGTGACGATTGAGTTAATTGCAACAGGTACTGCTTTAACCAATTGAGCCAATTCCTAAAAGTATTAATGCCAGTATTACAAGGTTACCAACCTGTAATCTGGAAGCAGTATATATACGGTTGACGGTACGACCGTCCCACCACCTTACGCTCTGACACATCTCTCCATCCCCCCCTCTCCTCTTTTCTCTCTCTTAGCAGCAGACAAGGAATCATCACCAAGGAAGGGGGGCATCGAAAAACTCACTGACACACACGCACACACACAACGAGATAATGATTGCACACACCGAGATACTGGACACAAAAAATGTGACTCTTTTTCATTCATATACCGTAGGTAAGGTTCTCAGACATATACACGTATCTGATTGCCATCTATGCTTGGTTTATCTTATCTTCCGAGGCCACTCACTTGAGAGAAAAATGCCCTCAAAAAAACCCGAATCCACATAGCCCTTGTATGATAACCCCGAAACTACCTCCCTGTCCATAATCTCAACTCGTTATGAGAACGCCCGAGCCCCATCATCAAACGTCCGAAACCCCCACATCCATGACGATAACATACATGAATGAATTCCATAACGATTAGACCGACAAGGAAGATCAATAAGCGGTCGAATTAGACCTCATCATAACCCTGGTGGACCTCCTGGCTGTCATCGTAGAGGCCGCCCTGCTCGTCGCCGACGAGGTCGTTCTCCTGCTCCTCGTAGAGGTCAACCTCCACCTCGAACTCCTCTGTACCCTTCTGCGTGCAGAGAAAGTGGTCCTCAAGGAGCGACGGAAACGACTTGGGGTTTGCCTTGTCCTGGCTGGGGGACAAGACCCGAAGCTGGCCGAAGAGGTCCTCACGGTAGGCTCCGGTCTTCTTCCCGTGATAGCGGAGCTCGGCTGCGAGGTTCCGGGTCAGCTTGACGGGCTGCTCCTTGATCCCACGGATAGTCTCCTTGTGCTTCACACCACAATTCATATGACCGTCATTGTGCGGCAAGGCCCCGGGGACCTTGTAGCGGATGCACTTGATCTCATCCAGCTTCTTCATCATGAGGCTCACCGTACCGAAGTAAAACTCGGGCATTGGGAATGGCATCAGTCCGGCCATCACCAAGCCGCTCATCAAGGAACCGAGCTGCTGGCTCTGACAAGCCTCCTTGATGTCATCGGCATCCTTGGAACGGCAGAACTTGAAGTCCTTGGGTTTCTCAAGCATGTCGTGCAGCGGGCCGTCCAGGGCACGCATAATCTCGCGAAGGCGGTGGATGCGAGCGAGCTTCATCAGTGCTATGCAACAACCATTAGCATCTAATACTAATGCAAAAAGAGACGAGTCTGCAAAGAACAAGAATTCTTACTAATAAGCTTGTAGGGCAGAGGCTGGTCGAGCCAGGAGTTACCATTGCGATCGAGGGGATTCTTGCCGTCGCGGTCGAGGCTCATCTCGTCGACAACCTGAGTAAAGACCCTACCAAATGCTCGGGCCTCGCCGAAGACCCAAGCGAGGACAAGTACCTTGCCGTTATCGACGTTCAAGGCGCCGTTCATCGTCATCTGCCAGTGGAGGCCGGTGAGGAGCCAGCGCTCGGCAAAGGGTGCAATGAGGAATGTGCACCCGTACTTCTCAGAAACGCAGGCAACCGCGTAAAGATCGTCAATCGTTGGGCGATTCTCGAGTTCGCGGAACTTCCAGTGAATGATGTGAAGGAGATACTTGATGCCGATCGGGTAGTCATCATCGCTCAACATCTTGACCACTTCGTGATACTGGCGCTGGCCTCCGGTCTCGCAAGGCAGAAAGACGAAGAAAGGGTTCTCCATCTTTTTCCCCCAGGCGGGCGACACCGCAGCGACCAAACCTGCGTTAACATGAACATACTCTGGATTGCCTCCCTCACGAAGCTGGATGAACGTGTTGGCCTTGTAATGGTAAGACGTAACGTCGTACTTCTTAAACTTGAGGTGGCTCAGCGCGGTGCCGCTGGCAATCTCCTGGCCAGAAGTGGCGTCGGCTTCAGTCTTTCCGATCCCGACGGTGATGATAGAGCTAGAGTCAGGGAGGGTAGTGTCCTCGGCGGGAGTGATGCCATCGAGGCTGGTCACCACAACCTGGTTAGCAACAGGGTTGTCATTGGCATCGTTGACAATTGAACTCTCGGCCTTGGCCTCAACATCGGCCTCCGTCTCGACAACCGAGTCGGCATTGTCGGCATTGCCGGGAGTGCCATGCTCAACGCGAACATTGGCCCCATGAGTGGATGCACCGGTGTCAGTGTCTGAAATGCCAGTGGACGAGTCCTCGCCCATAACGGCCTCAACGGCACTGGGGTCAGCAGACAGGGTGTCGGCATCAGTCTTGGTGTCCTTGTCAGCCTGAAAATAATATTAGAGATTGATCAGATCGGTAAGGGCTGTTAAGAATTAGACGCACCTGATGCTCGTCCTCGGGGACGGGAGCGGCAGCATTGGCCGACTTGGTGTCATTATCCTTTGGAAATACGTTAGAGACTGATGATAACGTTGTGAGTTAATTGGTTAGAAGACGACGTACCTTGTTGTTGTTGCTGTCACTATTATGAGCGACGGTGGTGTCAACCTCGGACGAAGCGGAGGCCATCTTGACTAATGTGGTGTGCAGGTTGCACGATTACAAGAACCAACTGTGACGAGAACAGACGGAAGGGAAAGAAGCCGTGATCGACTAAGAAGGTTGTGCTACAACGAGGGAACGATCGGCAGAAAGAAAGAAAGACGATCGGACTGGTGGGAAGCACTCAACCAAAGGGTGGTGGTGTTGAAGGAGGGTGGTTGTGTAGAGGAAAGGAAAACGGAATTTGGAAGTGCAGTCGAGCTGAAGAAATAGGTAGGATCGAACTGCCATCAAAGCCCGTGCGCGATCGCATGAGGACAGTGGAGGTAAAGAGGAAAGAACGGTCCTGAAAAAAACAAGTTGTGGGCTATCGGGGTAGTCAGTCTTCACTCCGTCCGAAGTTGTGCCCTAAGGAGGAGGTAGAAGAGAAGGGACGATTACCTACCTAGGTACCCAGAACGCCGCCAACAGGTGGCTCCAGCGTGACGTGTTAGATTCTTTAGGCACCCAAGCACCCAAGCACTCGCGTGAAGGGCAGAGAGCCCCTGCTAGTCATGATGGATGGCCTTGGAAGGGAGAGAGGAGAGTAGGTAGAGACCCTCAGGACCTAGAGGGCTTCCAGGTTTTGAAGCCGTATTATGCCTTTATTCAATCCAAAAGTCCCCCAACAAGACACAAGCCTACACAAACTCCCATATTTCCCAGGATGAAAGGGCATACCTGTACGGGATTGCAGACTGCAAGGAGACAAAGGAGAAAGACATGCAGAGCCGAAGTCTCTTTGTATGTTTAACAATCTCGATAGCAGTGTTGCTGTTTGCTATGCTAATACACAAATATCACCCATAGAACAAGACTACTCTATAGCTCCATCTTGAACTTGAGCAAGTTTTTCTCGACAATCTCGTCCTTCCTCGCTTCCAACTCGGTCACGTCCCAATTCGAACAGATATATCTTCCCGACAGCCACTCCCTCCGCTCGCTCGTTAGCCACAAGATGTTGTCAGCAGGAAGCTCAGGGGCGTCAACAAGGTGTGGATGGAGCCAGTCGGGCAGCTTCAGGGCGAGTTCCGTCTTGACCGCACCAGGGTGAATGGCGATGGCAACCAACCCCTGGGTGTGGTACTCCTGATCGGCAAACTCGACGAAGCGGCACGTCCCGACCTTGGCGATCTGGTACGGAGAGGCACCGTGGTTTAGCAACACGGCGCCGATGCTGGACATGGCGACGAGCAGCTTGGTCTCCGACTTGAGGAGGAGAGGAATAAAGTAGCGGGAGCACAAGTAGAGACCATTGAGGCTGACTTCGATTGTCTTCCACCACTCCCCCGGGTCGCCTTCGGCAATGGGAACCCATGGCGTATTGTATCCCGCGTTGGCAATCAAGACATCCAAGCTACCGCCAAAGGCTTCAGCAACAACCTCGGAAGCTGCCTTGACAGACAACTCCGAGGTAACATCAAGCGACAACACTACCACGGCTGGTTCGGGATGCCCCGCCTCTGCTGCTGCTGCTATGACGGCCTTCTTGACGTCTTCGAGTGGTGATCTTGCCCCTATGGCAATCTTGGAGCATCCGGCGGCGGCGTACCGTACGGCTGCCGTCTTTCCTATACCCATGGAGGCGCCTGCGATTAGAACTGACTTCCCAGCCAGGTTGAAGTTCTTGGGCGAGATCTCAGGACTACCAGCCACCTCGTTAGCTACCTAATTAGGAGCTCAAAGGGCATACATTGCAAACTCACTAGGTGTCATGGTGATACTTGGCAAAGCTTTGCAACTCGGCAACATTCGTAACACGGGGGGAGGGGCCGGCAAAAGACATGATGGGGATGTAGACAAGTTCAGGTACTGAGCTGTACCTTGACAAAGAGAAACAAGAGCCTTGGGAACCCTTTTATCCCTCAAGGTGCTGTCACATCCAACAAGAGACTCTCAGCTAATACAAGCCACGGACATACGCCACTAGGTTCCGATCGAGTGTTGCGAGTTGGCGGAATTAACAATTCAATATTCGTCCAGAAACGAGAAAGGAACTTCGCTGACCACACCAACTTCCCTTGGCGCGAATTGGATAACACCCATTCATCTTGGCACGCATGCAATCCTCAGCTGTCGGTACCAGTGCTGCACACGTTCTTGGAGACAATCCGATTCAAGCCCCGGCTTAGTGCCTGTGATAACCTGGAAGTGATGCATGATGGGACGTCCTGCAGGGTTCTTTTAAACTCCGACTGTCGATATCACAAATGGCAATCAATACGACCGAAGAGTATGACAAAGCGTTCGCTGGGGATGCTATCGTTGATTGGGGATTTACAATGCAGACAACAGGCACGGAACGGCCGGCTTGATACCATGCCACCATTTGAAGCGGGATTACGTAGTTCGGATAGTTCGTATCTCCGAACGTATTAATCAAAAGTCAGCAACACGCCTGACCCTCCGATGATTTGTGTCACCGTGGGTGGTTACAATACGCCACCAACGGGCCATTGGAAACACAGCATTATCGCCGAGGAGCGACACGCACACTGGACATCGTACTGCACGTGATGGTCCTCTCGCTCCGACTTTGGTCTGCTGGGTTGGTGGCGCGAATGCTCTATGGTCCCTTTTTACAATTGTCGTGACTTGATTGCGAGATGGCTGCTTGTTTTCAGGGTTATACCATTCCTGGGTTGACAGCTAGTTGTTGTAGACTGTAGTGACCAATCGCTCCGACGGTTGTGTACGTATCTAATACCAGCGACTTGCAGTCTTCATGTGACCCATTTCCCTCTTGCTTGCCTCAAATTGCTCACTGCTTCTTGCTTTTTCAAACTCAAAGTATTATTCGCTGCTCGCAGCAAACATGCATCATCAATCACTCCGACTGTGGTGGCATGGTTTGCTGACGAAAACGCTCGATGGCCTCGGCATTTTTCGCTCGCTTGGTTGGTCTCGAACTTGCTTCATTTGCTTCCCCCATACTACAGCGGAGAGAAGGTACCTAAGCTCCACTGGCGATTCGCTCCGACTTTGGTCTCCTTGACAACGAGAGTGCGTGCTCTGTATTCAAGTTTGGCTTCATCTGTTTACGGACCAGAAAAGTGATCACGCCCAACAGGTATGTCGCTCCGATTTGTAATATGTACACGTTTGCTGGTTGACTCATTTTTTTCGTGATAGTTTTCTTTTTATTTCTCTGCCTTTCTGTCATTCACGCCGCCAACAAACTCTCATCAACTCCACATTATTCGATCCGAAATCAAATCAACAAGGTCGTTTGCCGATCGCGTCGGAACTCCGTCAATGCGATGCGACGAGGTGCGAAAGTGTCCACCCCCAGCCGGCCCACCCGTTGTGTGCAACACACCTCCGGCTTTAAAAGACTACCTTCCCAACCAGAAACATCACAATCCAATCCATACCAATCGGCAGGTCGGGTGGCGTAATGGTAGCGCGTGGTCCTCCTATATCCACTTTGCATTTATTTCCGAAAAGGGGAGATTTATGGAGAAGTGAGTAGAACAGACTGAGGTTGTGGGTTCGAGTCCCATCTCGATCGATTTTTGGTGGTGGAGGCCTTTCTGTAAGAAACTGCCGTGTTATTTTTGATATCCTGGGTGATCGGATTGTGAGAAATGAACAAAGCATGAATCGCATTGTGACATGTGATCGTTTCTTTGTTGACGATTGATACCGGGTTGCGGGGTTGACTAACAAAGGCGTTGTCTTCGAGACACTGTTACCAAACGTCTTTGTTCTTAAGGACAATCAACGCCCTCTGAGAAGGTATTTAACCAGCTCGCACCGCTCCATTCCCTATCGCCATTTTCTCTCACCATCGCCATCGGTTTCTCAGACACTCAGACAAGTTCAAAGCCTCACAGCTGCATCGGCCACCTGCTCTCACTGCAATCACCCTTCCACACAAGGGTTTCAACAAGAAGAACAGGCAGTTCGTAGCGTCTTTGCTCAGGTAGCAAAGAAAGGGGACCTTCAACTTCTCTGAGCCTTTCACACTGAGATTCCCAACATCACACTTTTCCACAAGGAGGTAAGTCATACAGAACAACAACAACAACCCCTCACGATGTGGGGCTCCAACTACCTCAAGCGCCTCATCGGAGGTCTCTACCTCAAGATCGCAGACCAGCAAGAGGTCGAAGAGACCCAGATCCAAAACATGCAATTCCTCAACGACGCTAACGCCTTCTTGGAAGGTGTTGACCAGCTCGGATCGACCCAGACCTCACTAACCAGAACCCAGCAGCAGCTAGCAAGCACCAAGGCAATCATTGGTAACCTCAATAGGCAGCTCGACGAGGCCATAACCAACTGGTGCGGCCTTCCTCCCCCCGAGCGAGCTGCAGCCGAACTGCCTTGGCCTGGTTTTCCTGGACCTCCTCAATCCGACTCGGAGTCTTCTACATGCAGTTTCTCATCTTCATACTCTTCTTCATATTCTTCCGGTTCGGACGTGTACGGCGATGATGATCAACCAAGGTACGTCGACCCCAGGGAACTTCTATTAACTAACAACAACAGCAACAGATACCCCGGTTCGTCCTCTAACCAACAATCTCGGACTTTTGAACCTCAAATCCCTTCCTGGCGTCCTCAAAGCTCCGCCGACTTTTGGTGCGACCCCGCGTACGATCCCACAGGCACCTTTTGGGATCAAAATGTCGGCAATTGTACTCTTTGGACTGCTGCTCGCTCTGGCAGGGCTCAGCACGATATTGACTATGCTCGCCCTATTTCGCCGGGGACTGTTAGGACTGTTGCGCGGGATTATCCGTGGAGTCAGGGGGAGGGGGAACATGCTGGCAGGCCTAGCAAGAGGAGAGGGGTTGTTGATGCTAGGGAGGTGTATGGTGAGTGGAATTGGGTTTGAAGGGTTGAGGGGGGTGAGGTGAGCGGTGCGCAGTTGTGGTGAGGTAAGTAAAGGAAGGTGAGTAAATCAATAATAATAACAAAAAATAAATAAATAAATAAATTAAAAAAAAGGCCCTGTCTTTTCATCTAAAAATATGTTTTGATTGATAATTGCTGTTTGTTGCCATCCCACATGTTTCCTCCCTCTCTGGTATCTCTACACGCATTGAAATCTTGTTGATTCTCTTTTTAACACTGCTTTCTAGATGGGTACCTATACATATTGATTAAGAGCTCTTACAATTGCTTGTGTTGTTGTTACATAGGTCTGTATTGACTTCACCTCCGTGACCGCTAAGCTGTTTGTTTTTCTTCTTCGGTCGTTCTGCGAATAATTGACAGTGCCAACCATTACATCACATCTCATTGATGCGGTCGCAGGGCGACTTTGCAATCAAGCTCGCAGATTCTCCAGCACCCGAACGACCGCCCAGCAGAACTCCCTAACCTTTTCATTCTCGGCCTCGCTGGATTCTCCTTGCGAGCCGGCCGCCGAAGACAAGCATCTGACAACCAAGTCTCTGTAGGCCGCCCCGCAGAGAAAGCCGAGATATTTCTGAGCACGTTGGATCAACCGCTCTCGCCACTCTCTCCGCCTCGTCCGGTACCTGTCCCAGCCCAGCGGACTCCAGCGACTGCCACAACCCAATCTCCAGCAAGACGCAGCCGAGGCTGTAGACGTCATACGCTCGATGATATTTCTGCTTGGGAACAGCCCCCTGTGGTCCTTCTTGCCCATCCATCCGCTCGATCGAATGCTGGTAGTCAGTCTGGCAGTAGGCAAGGGCCGATGCCCATTCGTCGTTAGCCTTGACGTACTGGCTCTCCGACGGCAGGAGAAGTTGTTCCGGCCGGGCGAATCCGAAAACCCCCGAGGTATGGTGCCCCGAGGTTGATGTCCTGGTTGTCACTTTGTTTGAAAAAGATGACGTTGTCTGAGCGGATGTCCTTGTGGAGCCAGCGGGAGAGGTGAAGCCTGGGCAATGCGCGGGCGAGCGTCCACGCGAGATGAAACCGGAGGGAGAGAATCGGCCCCAGTCCAGAGTTCCCCGTACACCGGGCTCTCCAGCTCATTTTTCAGCGTCCTGACCTCTACGCCTGCGCCGGTTGAAATCGGTGGATTGGGCAGCTGGAAGAGGATCCCACAGCAGCGGAGATCCACGTTTTGAAAGTAGCCCACGCATTTCAGGATCCGCAAGTCTTCTGGCAGGGTGCTTGAGAGCAGCCGTGCAATTCGATCGGTGCGTTCAATGGCAAGGGATTGCGCGTGAGGAGTGGGACCGTATGGCTTCCATTCGACAATGACATCCAGGTCCCTTGCAAACTTGTCATAGCCCTTGCGATATCTCGCAATCGGGCGTCCGCCGAAAGTGCGAGACAACTCCGTGCTGGCTTCACCGTTGGAAGTGTAGGCATAGACCTTACTCCTCCACTCCTGGAATGCAAGGTCGGTATCGAGGCTCTTGAAGGCCGGGTTCTCGGCGGCATCGAGACGAGCCCTCATCTCGACCGTCTGGCTCAAGACCGGAGAGGCAATCTCGCTGGGCGCCTAGGGAAGCGAGAGACCGAGCGCGGATATGGTAGCCATCGCCTCGCACGCGGCAGCCATCTGGTTCGACTCTTAGGAGATGGTGTTGTCACGCGGCGTGACCTGCCAGAGGTTGTCGTTGTGAGCGCGCAGCGTGGAGACGACTTGTTTCGTCCGGTCGAAGTCGAGTACGAGCCATCGGAACCGCCTCAATGCGTCTTTCGCTTTGGCGGAGAGACCCTGAGCGAATGATCAGCATCATCCCGTCACATTGCTTCACGGTCGAACTCAAGTACAAAACCTTCTCGAGTTCCTCGTCGGGCTTGTAGCGGGTCGCCAGCTTCTCCCCCTCGGACAGTTGTGCCATCATTCCCTTGAGAGTCAGTTCGACGACCTTGGGATCCAGTTCCCGGTCCCGAACGGCCTTTTCGAGCAGAGTCGCTGCTTCGGGCGGACCCGTACCAACAACGTCCCCATCAATTGGAATCTGCCACGTCTTGGCCCATAGTTTGAAGCGACTATGCTGCCAGAGCAGGTCGTCGGCGAGAGACGCAAAGTCGGGGGAGAAGCTTTTGTTCGATGAGTACAACCGCGTCGCGGTCAGGCTTGTGTCCAGGAGGCTGAAGATGGCGAAGACGAGAGATACTGCCTCCATTGCGGAAGTTTGGGCGGTTCGAACTGGGTGTCACGGTTGGGCCTGCGCGTCTTCCTCCGTCCAAAAGAATGCGCGGGCGGGGTGAGGGGCATCGAAGTGTTTCCGGCCTAGTCCTGTGCGGCTGAGCCGCTTCCTGGCGGCTTCTTCCTCTTCGTTCTAGAATCTCGCCGTTACGCGTCGTATGCCTAGACAACTCTTCAGTCCATCGTTCTTGTCAATACGTCGCATGTGCAGACCCGAGGATGCTGCCGGAGGATCACTTCTTGTCTCTCGCGGTGCGAGAGGCGATGAAGCCGGTGCGGGATTGGGAAGTGAACCTCGGAGAATTGCCGCCAGGTGGCCAAGATCCATTTGGAGTCGTGAGCGGCTTGTCTCTTCTTGCGCCTCATGTTCTGCACCCTCGAGCAACTAACGAGTTACGAACTGGACATGTAGAATTCCCTCCCCAAGTTAAAGGAGCACGCAGCGCTGTCCAACACGCATAACAGCAGCATCAAGCCCTCGAACAAAGGCTCCGAGTCCATCGCTCGTTTTCAACGATACCGCCAGTCCGGTGACTCGGACGATGAAATCGGCAAGACGCCAGAAAATGGCGCGTCCGCCACGCCAGCAGCAACACCCACCAGCTCTTCTCGGTCCGAGACTTTCAGCGTCGTTCTGGCTCACGTGCACTTTATTCTTTCCATCCTCTCATAGGACGACAGTTATCTCTGCTGACGTCGTGCACGGCGATGTCAAGATGGAGAACGTGCTAGTGTTTCCTAGCGGCGATGGTGGGCTTGCAGCCAAAGTGTCCGACTTTGGATTCGCCCTGGTCGACCTTGATGGGAGCCAGCCCCGGGTCGCGTTCAACAAGGGTACTCATCCGTGGACAGCACCGGTAGAATCCCGATCCAGGTGGCAGTCGAGAGAGGCAACATGCAAATGATCAGACATCTTATGGATCTGGCCGCTGTCTTGTCTGGGGACAGCAACCCACCAGACGCTACGACAACGTACCTCCCAAGGCAGCTTGCAGTGATCGGCCTGCAATCCGCTGTGCTCTACGACCCGCCACGGCGCGCTATTTCCTCTCCAAGGGAGCATCCCCGCTTTGCCCAATGCACTACATCAGCAGCGGCAAGGAGTATCAGGATCCCCCGGCGTCAATTAAACCCACGGACCCAAGTCGAACGCCCGGGTGTCAAACGCATCTGCACAGCTGCGCAAAGGCCGGCGGATCCGCAGGAGAGATAGGACAGGCGTTCGTGGACCATCTGAAGCCGGGGTATATGGAAAGGCTAACACCGGCCCAACAAGCGGCCCTCAGTACCTGCGCGGTCGAGATTACATTGGGTGAAGATGGCTCGGGTCGGGATGACCCTTTGCTTGACTCACACGACGAGTCCGACTGCACGCCCTACTTCCTCGCTCTCTAAAATGAGGAATACGCGTAGGTCCCCCCCATTCATCATGCTAGAATCTCAGGCTGACATGCACCAACAGATACGCCAACAAAAACGCCATGATCCGCGGAAGGCCCATTATCGAACACATCCTCTCCTGGGCGCCCGCCCACGCCCTCACCGCCCTCAACTTCCTCGTCCGCGGCACCCACCTGGGGCCACCTCCTCGTCACACGTCGCGTCTACATCGACCAAGTAATCACTGCCACGGGCAACTGGCCACGGGCAACTGGCCACGCGCCCTGGCCGACGAATTCTTCAACGATGTAATGGGTTTCATGTCCCCCCGTCACGAACACACAACCTCCATCTACCACGGCTACGGAACCATGCGCGCCGACGGCGGCCCCGTCCACCGCGGATGCAATGTCGACTGGGACTGAGGTGCGAGGATGAGGACGCGAGGGTTGAGTGGAGGAGCGAGGGCGGGGAAGGGATGGAGGGATTGGGTTGTGAGTTCTGGGGTTAGCACGAGGGTCGAGGCGACCCTTTTGTGAACCCGGGGGTTGTGACGGTCTCGTTAACTGTTAATAGTATATATACTGCTTTTAGATTATAGGTTGGTAACCTTGTAACTCTGGCATTCTTTCTACAGGGATTGGCTCAATTAGTTAAAGCAGTGCCGTTCTACCCAATCGTCACATGTTTGCGTAAGCACCATGATCGAGAAGCAGCTCCACCATATTTATCTCGACCTCTTCTCCAGCTGGAAGACAAACCGCTCAGAACGAAGCCGATCGCGCCTCATTATCCTTGTTATTCACATCAGCTCCATGGTCCAAAAGGACTTTGACTATATCCACGGACTCCCTCTCACTAGCCCTGGATAAAGCCGATCGCCCCTCATTATCCTTACTATTCAACATCAGCTCCATAGTCCAAAAGGGCTTTGACTATATCCAGCGACCCTATCCAACTCCCCCTACTAGCCCGTAATAAAGCCGATTCCCCCTCATTATCCTTACTATTCACATCAGCTCCATGGTCCAGAAGGGCTTTAACTATATCTAAGGACCCCCTCTCACTAGCCCTGGATAAAGCCGATCGTCCCTCATTATCCTTGTTATTCACATCAGCTCCATAGTCCCAAAGAACTTTAACTATATCCAAGGATCCCCTCTCACTAGCCCAAGATAAAGCCGATTCCCCCTCATTATCCTTGCTATTCACATCAGCTCCATTATCCAGAAGGGCTTTCACTATATCCAAGAACCCCATCCCACTAGCCCTGGATAAAGCCGATTCCCCCTCATTATCCTTACTATTCACATCAGCTCCATAGTCCAAAAGGACTTTAACTATATCCAGCGACCTCCCCCAACTAGCCAGTGATAAAGCCGATTGCCCCTCATTATCCTTGCTATTCACATCAGCTCCATTATCCAAGAGAAATCTGGCCGCCTTGCGATCTTTCATTCGTAGTGCCGAAACCAACAACGGGATTCCCCCTTCGTCTCTTGTGTCGGGACTTGCCCCCCTCGCTAGAAGAAGTTTCATCATGTCATGGTTGTTGGTTTGCCAGGCAAGAAATAATGGTCGGTGCTTTGTAGGTTCCGATAGAATATTCGGGAATCGATCACAAAGCAGCTTCACAATTGCCAAGTGCCCGTTCGCGACCGCTGCCATCATCGGCGTATGGTTATTTCTGTCTCTAACCCTGACGGTAGCTCCCCCATCCAAAAGCAACTCAGTCATTACCAAGTCCCCATGTTCAGCAGCAAGTGCCAGTGGTTCGTGGTAGTAAGGCGCGCTCATGATACCGGGATGCCGATCATGCAAGAGCCCCACAATCTCTACTTGCCCAGCATCTACCGCGGCTGTCAGAGGTGTATGGCCATTTATATCCCGCCCATAGACATCAGCTCCACTGTCGAGTAGCAATCTGACCATCTCCAGACCCCAAGGGTTTTTGCAAGCACTAATCAGAACTGAGTCATCAAAAACAGCCTTTCGTTTTGTGAACAGCCCTCTGAGTCGATCTAGGCCCCAACCCTTGATCAAGATCCTCGAGACATCGGGGAAACCTTTGGCTACAGCCCATGATAAAGCCGTCCAACCAACCGAATCTCGAGCGTCGAGATTGCACTCTCTTTCCTTGATCAGGACCTTCACGGCTGGGGTGAGGCCAAGCTTCGAGGCGAATATCAGCGCGATGCGACGTGGCTCGGTGGCCGGAGAATGAACCCTGTACCACACCGGACACGAATTCTCGACCTGATGACAGATTGCGACCAGAAGTTTTGTCAACCGCTTGTCCTTCTTTGTTTGGTGAATAGCCCTTCGTACGTGATGTGCGAAATGGGTAGCGGAGTAGCTGAGAAAAAGATGCTCAGCGACTTGGGTTTGATCTCCAGCATCCATATTTACATCCAGAAAGTGCAAATGCCAGAGGCAAATTTTGGCGAGGAGATAGTTTGACTCGTCAAGATCTATCGTTTGCTTCCAATTCCAGCACCTATCGCCGGGGACTCTGGCGGGTGCTACCGGTTTCCCAGGTTTCCCACGCGTCTCAAAGTTGGTCCTGACAAGAAATTCTCTGGCCGTCTGATGAAGGAGATATAGTTTTCTGTCAACTATTCTGACAAATAAGCCACAGGTGTCTCGCAACCTTCCGTGGAAGCGCTCCTCGTGGTCAATAGCCAGGTCGCCATATGATCGATGATGGCTCTGGATAAGTAGAACAAAATTCATCTCTCGTATGGTCAACGGTCTTTCTGCAGCAACGATAACTTGAAGTATCTTCCGAGACTCTTCCGTGTTGCTGCTTAAAGATAAAATGCGCTCGTATGCTTCGTCGACAGACTTGGGCAGCTCAGAGAGAGCCTTCATGATTCCACCGTTGTCAATGTTGATGATCCTCTCAACATGCTCAAGAGTCAAGTAGACCCACAGATAGGTCCTATGCTCAACTCGAAGCAGCTCTCCCAGCATGAAGTCTTGCTCTTGTTGTGACAAGTTCAGACTCGCACACACGCTTGGTACTCTGGCCCTGATATATACATCGATTTCGTCGGATATTTGCGCAGCCTCAGCATCATTTTCACCCCCAAGGTGTACAACCGATAGTCCAGGGCCATATGGAAGCTGAAATCCACGTTTAATCTTGCCAAAAGGGCGACTAGTGAGAAGAAATCGCAAATTCGGATACTTACCGGAGTGATGGAGGCTCTGCAGCTCACGGGTAAACAGAGAGCGGCTTTTTTCTTCACATTCGTCAAGGGCGTCGAAGACGCACAGTATCTCGCCGGAAGAATCCGTCCCAGAGGCGTCGAGAAGAATGTGCCAGAGTTTGACAAAGGATCCCATCAACTTATTTGCGTCGGCATGAAGCTGAGCTCGGACGTCCTCCGAGAACAAGGCTGGGCGCTGCTTGAAGAGCTGGTGTAAAATGCAGCTGAGAGCGCTAAGAGCATTTCTTTGATCCTCAAAGTCATCCTTGAAAAAGAAGTAACACGTCGTCCTCATGGCGGTGCTGGAAAGGACATCGTTGACCAGAAATTTGGCCAAAACGGACTTTCCACAGCCAGGATCTGCCGACACCCAAAGCGCCCTCGAATCGCCCTCCTTCCATCCACGGAAGATTGGATGGTTTAGGAACCACATACAGGTGCCTCGGATACGGTCTGGATTACGATCCTTCCGGTCTCTATAGGGCGTTGTTTCCAGGAGACCAAGTATCGTGTGATCCACCATTGTTAGGAAATTGGATGAACTTATCGCTGGCAACGCCGCACGATTTGGCGAAGCAGTCGGGGCAGTAGGGGTTGAAGGCATATTAGGCCTCTGTGGGGCCCAGTGCTTCAGGAACTCTTTTGCCGCAGCAGCGGCCGTTGCGGCCGCATAGTCCTGAAACTTCTTGTTCTTATGACTGTCTGCGTAGTCGCAGATACTCTTGATCACCAAGAAGCTAGAAAATTCCGTGCACATGCCTGCCCCCTCCATCTCGAAGGCAATAGCGTCGGTTTGTCGAGCTATCTCGTCTCGAAATTTCCCAGATCTCACTACCGTGTCCCCGGATGCCACCAAACCAAAGTGAACAGCAGGCCGGTGCGAACTTCTCGTGGGCCGGGTCTCCAGCCACTCCTCACTGCACCCGAGCTCGTCGCAAGTCAGCTTAACAGACTCGTCGCAGACTTTGGCTTCAGCACATGCTGTGCAGTCGGATGTTCCACGGTGTCTGTGCAGATAATCTGAACGAAAGACTTTGTCCCATTCCTGGCCGGGATACTCAGCAGAACCATCCAGCTCGGGCTTCCTTTGCAGATCCTGAAGGTTCTCGAAAATATTTTTTTGTAACAACGCTCTTTCTTGGCTTGTCTGCAGCTTTTTCAAGACGGAGGAGATGTTGAATCCCGGCTGTTGAGTGGGGAGGATTTTGACGTATCTATCAGCGAGCTGTTTCCCCATATCATATTGGACAATGCCGTCGCTGATAATGATGTCTCCCAGAAGCCGTTGCTTTCCAGGCCCGAGAGGAACGCCACCGCAGATTCCGACCACAAGAACCAGACCAAGATTCGGGAAGCTTCGGTTAAGGTGCGCAGCAACCAGCGCTGAGGGGACTTTGCCCATGCGAGGCATGTGGACGAGGACGACGTTATGGCGCTCAATCGAGCCGATCGAGTATGCGTTCGGGTCATTGGGGTCTTTGTCGAGATGTAATGAATCCCATTGCTGCTCGAAGAGCCCGGCAACGGCGGTGGCCTCAAGAGGTAAAGCGCACATGATGGCGACACCGAATCCGCGACGATCGGGCGGCGGATCAGACGACATCGGGATAGATTCACTGTGTGCCATCATATAGCTGCATGTAATCTGTCGACACAAGAAGCCGTGAGATGCTGATGCGTATTGCGCTGATGATTGATAGCGTCCTCGCGAGATCTTCTGCTGCCGAGTTGTCACACTGCGCGAGGTTTTTTTTCTTGCAATGGCGAACTGTCAAAACTCTCAATAAATTGAGAACGTGGAGGGAGAAATCGGGCAAAGAGGCTGAGGCTGCGAAAGCACGAATTCGGCATGGTCAAAACCCCTCCCTCCCGCCCAGCCAGCTAAACTTCTTGACCATCTCGCTTCCCTTGCCTTGTTGCCTTGCAGAGAAGGCGCTTGGACAGGAATGCTTCCAGGAAACTTTTCGCTTTTGTTGAGACCAAGATACGAAGTATTGGCGAGTTGAAGATCCTGTGTTGCTACCGTTTAAATTGAGAACATGAGGGTGCACCGACCAACAACAAATATTATAATAAGACGGATAGTGGAACTTTCTTTGAAGAGGATTTGGAAAGGGTAACCTTGAACTACGGCAAGTTGGACGCCCACCTGGATGCACTCATTCCAATACCAACGCCCCTTCAACCCTCAAATCGCGACTGCTTGCCCCAACCCAGACATGATACTTACCCCTTCGCATCCGCCACTGCTGCACATGAACATCCCAAACACTCAAATCCCTCCTAGTCAATTCGAACGTGACCTCTCTCTCCTCACCGCGCACCAGCGGTCCAACTTTGCTGAACCCGCGCAGCTGTCGAAGCGGGGTATTCTCCTCGTATTCTGCTCCAGGAACGCCGACATATAATTGTGCAACCTCAGTCCCGTCCACGTTACCGGTATTCTTGACCGTACACTTGGCCACAGCAACCACATCCCAAAGTTCCGGATGTCCGCCCTGGATAACCGCGATATCTTCATCCGGGAACTCATCTAAATTGGTCACATCGTCAGAGACGACCTTTGCCTTCAGCCGATCGTACCCAAAGGTGGTATAGCTGAGGCCAAACCCAAACGCAAATCTTGGTTCAATCCCCTTCTTGTCAAACGCGCGATAGTCGATGAACAGTCCCTCGGCCGAGAAATCATCCTCAGGGAAGTACTCCTTCCTTTCCTCTTCCCCCAACCCAGCAGGATCCGCCACCTTGCCATAATCCTCCTCCTTCTTCGCAATGGTATAAGGCAGCCTGCCCGTCGGATTAATGTCTCCATAAAGCACCTTGACCAAACTATTCCCCGACTCCTGCCCCGGCAAACCTGCCATGATAACCGCCGTAACATTCGGATGCTCAATAAAAGCATCAACCAACCTCACACCCGCAGAGTGAATAACCACAATGGTATTCCTACACCACGCCGCCACGTTCAGCACCAACCGATCACTAAAGTCATCCGTCAAACTCGGCCTGTCAAACGTCTCGGAGGCATACGCGTTGATAAACACCAAGCAAGCCTCAGCGTTCAAATAACGTGTCGGATCCTCGCTCCAAAAATCCCACCTCAACATCCCCCTATCCGTCGCAACTCTCTGCTGAATAGCCTGGAACGGCGAAACAACATACGGCGGCGTATTGCTTCCCGACCCTCCAGCAGTGATCATCGTCCCATTCAGCACATTCCACTCCCAATTAACCTCATACCCACCACCATACCGATCCCTATTCGCCCACGGCGCAGCCTTAACCTCCGCATCATACCCATACACGCATAAAAACTTGGGTTTCTTGAACGGCAACACCCCACCAACATTCTTCACCAACACCGTCCCAGCAGCTCCAATCTCCCTGATCAAATCCGCATGATCTCCCTGAACATCCACAGGCTCCCTCCTCACATCCAAATTCGTACCCAGCGCCGGCTCGGGATACCCCTTCTCCTGGCCCATAAAATACCAAGCCGCCAAAATCCTCATAGTCATATCATCCATCCTCTCCTCACTCACACTCCCATTCCTCACAGCCTCTCCAAGCTTATCCCCCCAAAATCCAGCATTCGGCATGACAAGGTCAAGCCCCGCGTTCGCAGATGCAACCCCACTCATTTGTCCGTCCCAATCACTAACCACAAACCCTTCAAACCCCAACTCCCCCTTCAAGACCCCATTCAACAGCTTACTGTTCTGACAAGCATAAGAATGATTAGCCCTCTGATAGCTGCACATGACCGCGCCCGCCTGCCCTTCCTTCAACGCATCCATAAACGGCCACGCATAAAGCTCATGCAGCGTCCTATCATCCACTCCGGCAGAAATCGCATCTCCAAGCTCACTATCCCACCTCCTTCTGAACTCTTGCTCGTTTAACAACCAATGTTTCGGCGTAGCAATAACCCCGTTGTCCTGTATCCCCCTTGTCACAGCTCCCATCCCAACTCCAGCGAGGTAAGGGTCGTTACTTAGACCTTCCCAGTTCCTTCCTCCCTTCACGATCCGCCCGAGAGGACCAGCTACGGGCCCCAGGGCGACGTTTACTCCCTTTCCGCGGTATTCTTCCCCGAGCGCTTTGCCGTATTTATACATGAGGTCTTTGTCAAACGTAGCAGCTAGGTGTATACCAGCCGGGAAAGCCGACACAAACTCCTGACCGCGTATGCCGGATGGACCGTCCGCGAAACAGATTGAGGGGATTCCCAAGCGGGGGATGGCGCCCGTGTTGCCAACGCACTGGCCTGCGTGACCGTGTGTCAAGTTGACTTTTTCGGATAGGGTCATTTGAGCCACGATGTGCCGGGCTTGAGCGTAGGCGGAGTGCCAGTTGGGGGATGTGGTGCCATTTCCGATCGCTTTAAGATTACAGTTTAGTGCAAGTACAGTAACTTAGTTTGTTGTGTGTGTATTTTGGGGTAAGTGAAAAGAAAACTAAAACTTACGTGAAGGATAAACAGGCGGACTGCGCCCGTAATACGGTACTTCTGATGGAGGACGTGCCCCGCCGGAAGAGGAGGTGGTTGCATCATCGTGCATGCATGCGGCGGCGCCGAGAAGCGAGACGAGCGTCTGTTTAAGGCTCAGAACGGCTTGTTGTTGTTGCGTCTTGTCTGGTAGCGGCGCAAGCGGTCCTGGACCACAGTCTTGGAACTTGAAGCTGCGGGGCAGGAGGAGACCCTTTAGGCGCTCCATTGGTTGGTAGGAGGAACCTAGATACGCGTTGTAAGATGCAAGTAGTTTGTTCAAAATATCACCAGTGAGACAAATGACGGAAAGAAAATGCTGATTTTTGGTATCTTGAGTGAAACAGGCTTGTGTTTATGTATTTGCATCTTATCTAGTGTAAATCTCACCGCTCAATTGGGTTGAGAATGTTTGTTGGGGGGACCGGCCTTTTGCTTTTGCTTTTGCTTTGGCCATTGTGTGATCACTGCTGACAAAACTCAATCATTGGCGGGAGGGGGGACCTTTTGTTTGCTTCTTTCTTTCTTCCAGTGTTGAGCTGCAGTTAATTACGCGCAGTTAGGTGCCGCTGCTGTTGCTGCTTGGAAATAGCTTCCCGTCTTCCCCGAGCCTGCCCCGTCGCATCTTGGCTTTCTTTGTTGTAAAAAGCATCATCCCGGTCAGCGGGCGTGAACATGTGGACCTTTTCTTCTTTTCCCCCCAGGATGACAGTTCGAGGAAGCACCGAACCTCTGGAAACCTTGGGAAGTCGGGATGATGCTTCTTTCCTGACTCATGAAACGCAAAATCACGATCCAACTTCTTATTAATTATGTACTGTTAAAATGAATTGGACTCAGCTTGGCTTGGTCACACAACATTAATTATTTTTCAGGTTGACTGTTGTGTGGTATGCACCTGGCCGCCGCCTTTTTGGGGGGCATCGGATTGTTGAAGCGAACTGGTAATGAACCGTCGTTGTTAAACCCGCCAATAAGAATCGAGAAGAGCGCTGAAAATTACCGTCATTAATTACGTATTACCGTGTCACAAAAAGGGTAGTTGTATGTAATTAATTGGCCAAGAATCCGAGAGAGAAGGCGGGAGCATCTCAAGAAAGAAGAAGAAAAAGATGGGTGGAGAGGGAACGGTCCGGTGTGATACACACCCAAGATTCCGCCACCCCGCGCAATAATAATAATTATCTTTTTTCTTGATGCCATAACCGGGTTTTTCACATGTCGTGTCTCAGCAGGAAAATCCAGGCTCACACTTGCTGTAAAATCTCAAGCCGCGTTTGAGGCGATTCCCTGGGATCCTTAATACAAAAATTGTGGCTTGGCATTCGGAGCGAATGTTCCTTGGACAGATTTTTGTTTGGAAGTGATAGTAGTTGCACACAATAACCTCGACACAAATCAGTTGGTAGTGTATTTAAAGATGGCCGTTGCAAAAGTGGGAAAAGCTTCTTCGATCTGCGGGTGCACAAGTCTCATCCGTATCTCCCTTGCGTTCCTCATCGTGACATTTTTACCGAGCAAAAAAAGAGCGCGTTTGAGAGCGCGTCCTGGAGGAAGGCATATCTTGCAAAGCTGTTGTGTTTTGGTGCGGAAATTACATATCTGTGTTGAGACGATCCTGGTTTGTGTGATGATTCCCCCTGAGCCTGTTGGCTTGGATATGGTCACGTTGTTGGAATAATAAAGTCGTCGAGTAAAGTGAAATGGCAATTCGTGTGATACGGGTCACATGTCCTAATATGTCCATGCTGCGGTGCTCTGGTGTAGGGATGCAGTGCGACGCGGAAGGCAACACTCGCTCACCGGGGGAGAAACCTGTTGGTCTCGGCTTCTCAGAGAAAAAGGTTGCGCCGAAGGTGACGGAGAGGTTCAGCGGGAATCGGATCAACATCTCCTCTTCTGGCGTCTTTTCCCTTCCCCCTTGTCCAAGATATCTCACCACCTGCCCTGCTTGTTCCCATCCCATCGTTCCATCCCCACCATTACCCGGAGCGTTCCAAGGCCGCGGAAATTGTTGCCACGAGGCTACACCTGCTTAGTTGGCTGGGTTGATCAAGTTTCAGCCCTGACAACGAAGGCCCTTGTCCGCTTCATCGATGCATTCGACACCCACTTTTTCTAAATCTTGTCATCGACAAGACTTTTCTCTTCACTTGGCGGTGCACAAGACTTTTTACTCTTCTGATTCGAGACCCTCGCACTGACGTGATCCTCCTCAGGTCATATAAAATGAGGCGCAAAAATAAAAACCCAAAAAAAGGGAAGTTTGTGTGATGTTGGTGCACTCGGACCTTATTTGCTAAGGTTTGATGTGTAACAAGAAGAGGAAGAGAAGCAAAATCAGGACTCGGCATGTTGTACGGCGAGCACAAATTTGTCGGTGCCGACTCGCTAATTGCTCCCTGATCATGAGGTGACTCCAAATCCCTCCAGCGGCGCCATGCATCTCAAGGCTCAGCAGCTGACAAAAGGCTCTCTGCAGTGTATGTCCCTTGAAACGATCAACCATCCCTTGCCGAGGAAGATCTGCATCGCTGGATGAGGGTTGTCTCGGAAATCTCGATTATTTTTTTCCCATTGAGCCAGGCGTCTTTTGAACTCCCTCCCTGCCTGCAGATTTCGGCCTCATGATCGGGTCGATGATGCAAAGTTTAGGAGGGAATAACAAACAAAGTGGCGGAGTCCATTGTTTGAGAACACTTTCTTCTTTTTTTGCCCATCCAGGATGCGGATGGGGGAGGACAAGTCCCGGATTTTCCAGGGGTCGCTCGTGGGAGTGGAGGTCGAAATCAGATCCCGAATGCACTATTCCTCTCTGGGTCAAGCGTCAGGAACAGCCGTTTAATTGGATCGCGGAAAGCATTGACTGACCCGTGTTGGTGGGACGGAAAGTGCGCGGTTAACGCCGACAGGGGGTGGGGATAGAGATCCGTAACATGTTGGCTTTTTTGACTTCTGACACGACTACAGGTCAGTCACAAGCCCCCTGAGTTTCTGTATTTTACAGACGAGCACTCTTCCCTTGCTCGTGATCCCATCATCGCTGCATCATGTTGGAGTTCAACGATGATAAGAGAGATGTCAGTCTTCTATCTTTCGGTTCGGGTGTTGTTGCCGTCAATGCGAAGCAACCCTCCCGACGCCGTCGTGACATCGGGCGTATATGCCCTTAAACACAATGGTGCGTCCAAGATTTGAGCTTTGGTCTCGCTTGGCCGGTCCAATCCGACTTGGTTTGGCAATGTGTCAGGTGTCACCCGAAGATCGTCGCTCTTTTCGACAGGAGGCTCTGCAATGAATACGGCGAAGGATGCAGGTCCCCATAAAGAGCTAACCACTTGAATCGGAAATCCGCCGTTTGCGCTGTTGATTCGTTTGCATTGGAAGTGACCGGTTGGCGCCATTGTCTGGGAGTTGTCTGCGGGGATGGGATGGCTTCCTGGAGAAGCGGGGTGCAAGTTGCCCCCCGCGTCGTTGCCGCCTGCAGATGCGCCCAAGGTGATTTGGTTGAGATGGCTTGCGACGTGCCGCCAGTGGGAGTTGAAGATTTTATTAGTTGATGGGGGTCACCGTCACTCGCCACCATTGTTCCCCCAATAATTCATGAGATCAAAAACGGAGTTATCTCGCTGGTCGAAAATAGTGGTCGGCCGACCAGTTGAAATCGCATCCCAATTCCAAGTCCCCAGGCCTGATCGTCCAGCAATGGTTCGTCGCATGTGGGCTGTCGAGGTGAGGTCGAGGCGGAACACTCCCGTTGCCGGTGATTATCCAGCCACAACCAGCCGACATGCATGCAGGTACCGGACTGCAGTATGACCCCCAACTCGCCTAAAGCGGCTGCAGCAGAATTGACCTCATTCAATTGTTCTCTCGTCAGTAGTAATTGACTAGGAAAGGGGGGTGAGGCTTCTATTGTGGTATTGCTGGGAAAAAACAGAGACTCAGAAAATGCATCGCCATGCAGGGGCTGGCTTGGAGTTGGAGGTTGGAACCAAGTGGGGCACCGGTTCAATCCGCCTGTGACAAAACAAACATCAAAGTGGCAACCAACTGCCAACTCGTGAGATGCCGGATGTCATAAACTGCCTACACTAGTCTTGCTTGCCTGCGAGTTTGTCTCCGAGCCTCTTTCGAGAAGACATCCCGCCGCATTAAGAAAGGGGTAGTCGAATAGGAGAGAGGTGCAAACAGAAAAGTATGGTACGTTTGGGGGTGGGTTGCGGAGGTCGCAGAATTATGCGTTAAGATGCAGTGCCGCGGCAGGTACCCTCCCGCCGCCCGCCCGCCCTGGGCTGTCGTCAGCGTTGGAAAGAGGCATCTGGAAACATGTTGCGAGAAAAGCCCCGAACTGCGTAAGCAACAAGGAAACGTTGTGCGAAGAAACTTTTGCTTTGGGAGGCCATACTCCGTTGCTTTCGCAGGAAGCAATTGAGCCTTTCGCAGTGGAAGGGAATCCAGGACACAAACCCAGTTGCCCTGCAGACCGGAACCGTATATTCAATGTTCGAAGATCGTCTCAGAACACACACCACACAGTCTGGAACCTGAACCTGGAAACCGTGATTTTCAACAAGAGGGTCATAGCAGCGGAAATGGAAGGCACTGACCAGTGGTTTCTGTGTTCCGTTTCCAAAATTTCTTCTTTACCCCCTGTTCTTTCATTGCAGCCACACCACCCCCACCCCGCACCAGCTTGCATCTCTCAATCAGCCAATCAGACAGTCCGGCCATCCTCATTTCCAAAAGCTGCCCCCGAGTGCACAGACCCAAAATGCTCCTCAAGGACTCAACAGTGGAGTGAAGTGAACCCTGTCGCACTCCCTTTTCCAAAACTGGCCAATGGTGATTCCCAATCCCAGGATGTCTCCTGTTTGTAGGTGCACGCCCCTTTCCGGGTTGACAGCGAGCTCGATCCTTGCTGATCTCCACTTGAGCGCTGAGCGGTGCGCCGTTCTTGCCCTGGCTCCTGGCGGATGGGTCTGGTCTCTTCAGTCCCATTGTCCTGCGTTCTTTCCCCGGATCCAAAATCTCATCCGATCGCAATTGACTTTTCTGTCGATATTCTAAAACTCGGCTTGTCCTCCTTCCTGGTCCTTATCGAGTTGTCTCGTCGTTGTCGTCCCTGTCATTCCTTTTCGCGCGTCCTGGTCAAGCTATCTTAGCTTGTTGACCCAAGTTGTTTTGGTTTCATTTCTTCTCATCCACTCATTTTCAGGGCCCTCATTTGCCCCCCAAAAGAAAACCCAACCACGAGACCGACCAGTCTTCCATTCGAAGAACCGACGCGAGGCCGTCTTCCTCGGACCACTCTCTTTCTCCAAGCACTCAACAATTCCACGCAAAATCGAGATACTGACTGTTTCGAGTCGAGAAATACCCACCGATTTCCTCCTGCGGCCAGCCTATCTTGCAGGGAACCATTCACGGGACGGTGCAGCATCACAGTGCCACCGCCAACGAGAGGACCCCGTATTGAGCCTGGGCCACATATCGACTTCACGGTCTCTCCTGCTAATTTTCAGGCCATAATTTCGACTCGGTCAGGCTCTCGGTAGCCTGCTGGTCAACCTTTATGAACAATCTCGGCCACTAGGTGGATTCCTGTTGCTGGCAGCATCAACAGGTGCAGCTATATCGATGGTGAGTAACTGCCGATCAATATTTCTTTGTCTTTCACGAGGTGTGGCCGTTCGCCAGAGCCTATAATACCCCTCAACAGTATTCATCCGAACTCTTGAATTGGCCCCTGGAACCCATGAGGAGCGCTGAGGGGAACAAGTCTTAAGCCTGGCTGAAGTCACCGCTTGACACTTTTGCCCCTGACAGTAGGGTCGTGTCTGTTTACCAGTACTGACTGGATACTTCTGCCTACTAGATAGTCTGATTCGCTCATTCACGTCGTATTCGAGTATTCCACGTTCCTTCAAGTCGCCAATTGAGTCAAGCAAAACAACACTCCACATCTCAGCATACCGCTCGCTACAATGAATCGATTCAGGACAAAAAAGAAGGCGAAGGAGTCGAAGGAGTCGAAGGAGTCGAAGGAGCCGAAGGAAGATTTTGTCGTCACTCGCCCGAGCGAGGATTCTGAGCAGTCGTCCTTCCGGGGTTTTCTTGGTCGGAAGAAGCCTCAACAAGAAGAGGTTAAGAAGGAATTCGACCTCACCACCGCTCTCCCGTCCGATGATAACTTCCGGACCAGTTTGTTAATGTCAAATCTCTCGGCTCGGTTTTCCATGCTAAGAGAGCAAGATGATCCCAACACAAAGATCGGAAAGGCCAGCGATGATAGCGTCTTGTACCCAAAACGACAATCACGGATGGCAGATTTTGGGTTTTCTGGTGGGGTTGGACTGTCTGACATTGCAGAGGTTGAGTCGATCAAGGCTGCCCCTTTCTTTCGCAAGGACTCGTTTGCTTCCGACGACACTGGTGGGGGGAGTATGCTGAACCGCTCCAAGCCCACTGAGGGAAATGTTCTGTTCGGCGGGCGGCAAAAGATCTACAAGATTCCAGCTGGAGCAAAATCCACGGGAGGTGGAATGGGCGGGCGGGCACTGTATGATGACGATGTTGCAATGTCTGCTTTCCAGCGATGGAGGTTAGAAGAGAGGGAAAGGGACAGGTCTCGGGAGAGGGAAGTGTCTGCTGAAAGAGGTAGTGCCAACTTGGACGAACCCGAGGAAGAGAGCGAGCAGACTAGAGCGCCATCCCCCATGCTTTCCGCTTACAATCGCAAGCGCGAGACAACTTCAACTACATCCTCGGCTTCCATCATGGCTCGCAACTCGACTGCTGCTACGTCGATCGCGTCGCAAGTGACGGGGAGCGTCAAAGATGCACCACCACCAGCAGCAACAACGACAACGACAACACCCACTTCAGCCACTTCTTCGGGCGCTGCATCCGAGCGCCTTGTCACTCGAACAAAAAGACTTTATGAGCAAGGCATGACCCAAGATATGCACGAGCAGCAATCGTCTGCGCTGTCCCGACTTGACACCTTGACGCGCCAGAGGCCGTTCGGGTCTAATGCTCCATCACCGATCGAGCGATCCCTGAACGAGAGACGCGCACTCCTTGCCAAGGCCAGCGCTCCGAATTTGAGGTTCGGCAGCTCTTCAACTGCCAGCACATCTACATCTCCGATAGACTTGGGTGCCAAGGTTGCAACTCAACCTGAAGTCAAGCCGGCTTTTGGAGCGGCACCGCCTCTCAGTCCACCTGTCAGCGAGACTGGCGAGGTTCCGATTCTACCAATTCAGCCCAACGACATTGGCAAGGCGACCGCTTTGGGAATGTTCCAAAAGCCTTCACAGCCCTATGACGAGTCACGATACGCCGAGCGCCAGATTCAGCTTAACCAAGGGCGAGACACTCCGGCACAGAGGTACCGCACTGAGTCCGATGACACGAGCCGCTCCTTATCTTCCGCTTCGACGAAAGCAAAAGCAGAGCATATAAAGACACAGTCCACGGTGCAAGAAGAAGGCTTGCCCCCTACCCCTGTTCCCGACTCCGAAGTTCCAGTGCCTAGCATTTCAGCCTCTTTGCTCACGCCTGAACTGAACATCGAGCGCCCGGCGGATGAGGACCATCCAGCTTTCAGGCAGTCGGCGTTGCCCACCCCTCTGGCCGTGGCCGGCAAGGCTGGCAATGAGCCAATGCCCAGCTTGCGGGAGCAGTCAAGCGAGCCAACTGTGTCCATCGACAAGCCCATGAATTCACCAACGCTTGGTGTCCCGAGTTCTGGCCTCAGCGGAATGGTCAGACAGCATCTTCGTTCCGAAAGCACAGCCTCGTCCATCTACGAGGGTGGTCGTCCACAGACGTCTGGTCGCGATTCTCGCTTCCATCTGGAACCGTTCAGCCCATCGCTCGTGGAAGACTTGGCAAATAGATCAAACCCATGGATGAATTCTGGTCATGAGTGGGCTGTATCATATTACGGAAATAAGGAGAGCCCTAGGCCTGCTCCAAAGGAAACACCCATCGTCGAGGCGAGGGAGCCTGAACAGCCAGTTAGGGTCACGCAAGAGGAAACGGATGAGTTTGCTAGCCAATTGGCGGATGCTCGCCGACGAGTTCGTGAAAAGTTGACCTCATTTGTTGAGTCTGACAGCAGCAGATCCGGATCCCCACATCCGCCCTCTGAGTCGTCCAAGGACCTTGGAACCCCAGCATCCTCTACCTCGCTAGGTCTCGGTATCCTCAAGTCTTCTTCTAGTAAGAGTTCCCTCGCGGACCGAGCCCGTCCCGTGAATCCGCCCAAGCCTATCAAGATGCCCATGCTTGGAATTGGGGCCGCGACTATGAGCAGCTCACCACAGCCGTCTAAGGAGTCGTTTGATGAGAAGGAAGTCTTGCGGCCAATGCAAAAAGAAGTCTCTCGGGAAGCAGAGCCACAGTCGACCCGGGTCTCATCGGAGAGTGCAAACAACGACGAGGGCGATAAAGAGGATGATGCCTCTACGTCCAATCCAGGCCTGCGAGCTTTCAGACAGGCCAGGCGAGAACTTCAACGGCGCAGAGAGCTCGAGACTCTCGCACGACACCAGATTACACAGACCTCGCAACCGAAAGAGCAAGCACTTGACCAGCCGTTCTCACCTCAGCCACCACCACCCAGGGCCGACCGGAATGCGAGACAGCGAACCCCAAGCCGGGAGAGGAAGCCGCCTCCAGTTGCGTACCGACAGCGTGCGCCGAGCGATGAGCAGAGATATCACAATTCGCCCTCCGGAGAACGTGATAGAAGCGGTTCAGAGAGTAATGGTCGGTCGAACAGCCGCCCTCCCCGTCTTAGGCCGCAAGAGCAACTGGCCCCAGGCTCCAGACAGCCTATGATGCGTTCTCCAGGCCTCCCCGGAACAGACATTAAAGGATCCCCCATCATGCCGCGGCATCCGTATCCTGGCGGTGGGGCTCCCTCCCCCGCGCCATCTCCACATCTAAACCAGTCGAGGTCAATTGGAAATTTGGCAGTACACACAGGTCGTCTCGGCTCTGACGCACACCCTGGCCAGCCTTCTCCCATCTCGCCCATGGGTTTACCTTCTCCCGCTCCCTATGCTGCCCAGGGACAGCCTGGCTCCCCCATGGGCTCTGGACCTTCTTTTGGGTCGCGACCCCGACAGTCGTCAAACGCCAGCTCTCCAGCAATGGGTCCTGTCAACGGTGGGTTTCACGGGCAGATGAGGCGGGTGATTGACAAGAGAGAGATCTCGGAACCCACTTTTATGTCTTCAACTACTCGTGTTCCCACAATGAACCTGCCTCAAGGCTCTCAAGCGCCTCCTCCCAGATCTCGCTCCAACAGCCGGGGTCAGGCACCACCTGTTCCTCCCATCAACCCTCGTCGCATGCGGCAGGGGTACGAGGATGCTGGTTTGGCCGCCCCCAAGCTGCCTTATTCCAACCAGGCCAACAACAGCGCGACGAGCCTTGACTTTGAAGAGAACCGAAGCGCATTCTCAGTCAGCGACGACGAGGCCGGTGGCAAGCCTGACCGACGACGACTTCGCAAAGCGCCGCCTCCCGAGCTTCGAGGCCCTTCTGGAAAGCCAGGCAGAGACAACAGCCCACCTTATCTCGCCAAGGGCCCACAGGGCAACCGCACGACACTTAACCTTGGTCCTGGAGGCATGATCTAAGCCTCTTGGATATACACATAACACCAACCACATTGGCCAACGCCGCCACCAATTTTCCTTTCTTCCATGCGACATTACAGGGCCAAATCTATTCGCTTCTAATACCCCACCCATTCTTGGACATTTTTGTTCCCAATTTTTTGTTGTTTTCTTCGCTTTTTCCTCGCATTTATGGATGACAAGCGCAGGCAAAGTCATATGAGGCTTATGAAACCGAGATACCTCTGTAAAACTAGAATCTGCTTGAGGGTGTTGGTTTGCGTTTTATTTCCTTTTCTTTACTCTGTTCATGCTGGGATGATATTCGGGGGATTTGGGGGGCTGGATCATGGTCTTTTTTTCCGGAAAAAAGAAAGCGATATCCCTTTTTACTTTTTTCTTTCTCCTTTTTCTCACCAAGGCCAAGAGCTTTGGGTTAAAACTTATTGGTTGTTTGTATGTACGATGGATGCAAGGGTTTTTCTTCTTTTTTTTCTAGCACCAAAGTAACTCCTCGAGGATGTCGGGGAAACAGGAGCTTATCAGAATGACACAAAAGTTATTACTGCTGTTGACTGTGTGTGGTGTGAATTAGGTTATGGAATGTGATGTGGTGTGTGGAATGGATAGATGTTGTTGAAGACCGGTTACCTCCGTTTAATGGCGAGTCGGTCCGGAATCCCGAGAGGGAAACGGGACCCTGATGACCCGATGTTTTGCCAGATTAAGCTCGCCGAGAGGGGGAAGGGGGGGGGGGGTTGACCGTTACAAACCTACTTCCTTCCATCTTCATCATCTTTCCTTTGGCGTGTTAGATAAAGTTATTCTTATTCCGGATTGCGGTTATATAAACCACTATTTCTTGGAATTACCTTTTTATTTTGTTTGGTGGTGCTGTGACTACTTCCCTGTCTACCTCCCCGCTTTGTGCAGTTGGGATCGAAACTCCACTTGACAAAGACTCTCCTTTGTTTGACATTAACGTCAACGATACCGATCACAATGGCTTTCATCCGTCCTTTTGAGCCTAAAGATGCAGAGGATTGCAAGCACATTGTACGCTTTCCCCCCTTCTTCTTCTTCTTTTTGTGTGAGCCCTTTTACTGATGCTGTGTTTAGTGTCGAGCAACACTGCCCCCTTCGCTTCAAGCATCCCCAGAGGCAGTCACTATCTCGCCTTACCTGTGGACCCTCCAATTCACGCACTTGTCTCCGCAGACGTGCTTCGTCCTGGACGACGGAACGGGGAAGGTGGTGGGGTACGTGATCGGTACCCCCGATGTGTTTAAGTTTGCTGCAGACTACCCCAGATACGTCAAGGACGTACTCCAGTCACCTCAGGGGTTACAAGATGTTCCTGTTCCTAAGCAGCTTGATACCCTGGAGGGTTGGACCAAACCTGATGGTGGGGGGGTTAATGTGGCTTGTCTGGCGCAGACGGCGTATAAAGTCGAGTGGTTAGTGTTGGATGGCGTCGAGGGGAAGAGGGAACTGGTGGAGGGGTACAGGGCTATGATGCATATCGATCTGCTGGAGCCTTGGCAGGGTAAAGGGTGGGGGAGGAAGATGATTGAACTGTTTGTGCGGAGCGTGAAGGAGGAGGCGGAGAAGGAAGAGGGGGTGGATAAGGGAAAGGGGATTCAGATTGGCGTTGCGGGGGAGAATACGAAAGTTGTGCAGTTTTATGAGAAAGTTGGGTTCAGGGTTTATCCGGGCGGGGAGAGGGAGGGGAATGTTTGGATGGTTATGGATTTGTGAGGGAGGGAGATCTGCCCGCAGACCTCAACCTCAACCTCCGAGTCCATTGAGCATTGCCGCGGACCACTGCGCTACGCAAAGTGCCGGCGTGCATTCCGTCATTCCAGCTCGTTGTCTGACTGGTCAGAGAAGCAGTATATAAAGCCTAAACTGCAGTGATCAAACTCTTACCTTGTCTTTATCTTGTTGACCAGTGAGTCACGGCCTGTGGTCCGTTCATAGCGTTGTGAGCGGATTCCTTCCCTTGGAGCCACAAAAGCAGCAAACAGAAACCCTTTGTCAAATTCTTAAAGTAAACATTGACTGACATGTGCCACATCAAGGTGCTTGTGAATATCTTAGATCTAATGATTTAATTTCTAACATTCTAACTGAGGTCTTTCTATAGTACCTACCATGCTCAAAATACCACCCAGACCCCCAGTCGTGTAATTAACCAACCTCTTGAAGCGTGGATAACACAAATCCTACTGCCTTTTCACAGCTCGGAGCTCTCTCTGCCTTTCCGCAGCCGGCCACGCTCTATTCATTTCAACAACAGCTTTGCCAGTTTCCTCTAGCCATGTCTTCCACCTCTCTCCCTTGAAAGCATAATCCCACTGCTCATCTCAGGTTTTGGGATTTATTATCCTAGCTTCCACGTTTATAATATACATGATACTTTTAGCTTCAGATTTATTACTATCTCAGATGCTAGATAGCTGCCCGAAAAACTGTGTTTTTGGCCATGTCATATCGACCAGATGTAACCTTTTAGATACATGTATAGTGAATAATAATCTGCCTAAAAACAACTTGAGCGTTTCAAACCGCGCCCATAAGACCAACAACAACCGCGAAGACCAAAGCCACAGCTGTCACCACGCCAGTCTCCCTTGCCGCTCCAGCAGCGACAGATACACTCGCAGACTGAGACCGAATTTGAATTTACAACGATTTATACTTGTCTCTCAATTTCAAATCTTTCTTGTCTGGCTTCTGATATCCAGATCATGATTATTATGGTCTTGGGCTTCCATCGCTTTGAAAATAAAACCGGGAGTTCATCTGTGTAGAACTTGCCTTCTCTTCTGCACTGCTTGACTAGCTTGATCACACAGTCCAAGACTCTTAAATGCCGCAGTAAGACAACAGTGTCAAACGTCCCGCCTGTTAATCCCGTCGGCGGGCAAGCAACACACATTAACTCCGGCAAGTGATCAGTGATAAAACACGATCGGTACCGAAAAGCTGCAAACGTTCCAACTTGAACCCCGTTCCCCGGATTCAAAGTTCCCTCATTTTAATATTACGTGCAAGAAAATGCTGAAAGTTGGTTCCCGTTCAATCAGTTACCGGGTGCATGGGGGGGGAGGGCAGTCCGATCAAACACCAAGATCTGCGGGTATTTATGCGTCAGCTCTCTGCCGTGCCGTAATGCTGCCGCCAGCGCGGTTACGGATCAGACATTCAACCTATGAGAAGCTCGGATTCAAACTCTTGGAAGGATTTTTACAACTGGCGGGTAGGGATGATATGCTACATGCATCATCTCGAGCTCCAGGTTTAAGGGGATGGATGGATGAGATGCACACATGCTTCTGGGCATTCCAGGCATCCTGTGTTCACAGTTCACTGCAACAGCGGGTTGCCGGTTTGGAATTTGAACGCGCCGATGCGCCCCACGATGTTGCTTTCTGTTTCCCTTCCTTCTCCCCTTCTTTCCTGTTTCTGCCCTGCCTCCATTCCACTCATTCTGAACATGATAGCCACACCAGGTGACCACCTTCTCCCGATCTGGTGACAATTTACCTACCTTCGTCTTTCGTTTATTAATACCACCGAATATACAACGCAATGGATGCCCCAGAAGCAGTACTCGCTCCCTCGAGGTCCAAATCAATCTCAAACATCTGGCGCCGAGGACTCATTCAAACGCCGCCGCCGTTCAGTCCCGGGGCGTTCAGTCCCCGAGTCTTCAGCCCCCGCCGACGCGATGCGCACATGTACGATTTTTACACGGCGGAGAAAAAGGCAGAGTTTGAAGGAGAAGACGACAAAACCGGGAGGATATTAGGGTTCCGGCGCGTAACATTCTTTTTGGGCTTGTCATTAGCCATTGTCGTCTTGGTAGCAATCATCGGAGGAGGGGTTGGAGGCACCATGGCCGTGGCTAAGGCGAGGAGGTAGGGAAAGCCTAGAAATCTCACCATGTATGCCAGGGAGCAAAGCTAACAGCGGCCTTGCTCGCATAGGGAAGCAACTTGCGAACCACAAATGGCAACCGCACCAACGCCCACGGCGGCGGCGACACCCACCGCACCCCCAGACCTCAGAGGCACAGCTACGGCCCTCGCAGCCATCTCGGTCCCCACCACGGGCTTACTAGACTTTGACTGCGGCCAAGTAGCCAACAACCGTCAGGTGGTCACGCTCGGAACCAAGTCGTGGGGGTTCGACGTGCAGTGCATGGTGGATTATCTCGGCCCCGAGGTCGACATTACAGGGATGACGGCCTACAGGTTCGAGGACTGCATCAAGGCCTGCGCGATATACAACAAGATCGCGCGGAACAACACCTGCCTGGGCGTGCACTTCAATGCGAACCTGACGACGATACTGCCGAAGGTGCACGGGAACTGCTGGCTGAAGGCGTATCTGCCGCAGGTGACGGCCGAGTTGAATTTGGCGGCCGTTGCGTCGTTGGTTTATTCGCCGCAGTTTTGAGGAAACCTACCTAGGAAGGGGGAGGATTATTATGATACCCAGGGGCGGAGTTCAGAAGGTTTTTTTTTTCTTTTCTTCTGATGACGACTTGATGTCGATAGTCATCAATGATTTTTTTTTTAAAAAAAAATTCTGGCTCACATGTCCTGCTTGTGCCAGTCGTTGTTATATATCAATATTTTTTTACCTGTATTATTCGATGGGGGTGGCTTATTGTCTTTTTTGGGGGGGAGAACTCACACGCAGTAGTCTTTTTTTTTTTACAGCAGCTTCACATTAACCTGTCAGTAATTTGTACATAGCAATGCAATTTGCCTTTCTCACTTCGATATATACGCATTGCACATTCCACGCCGGTTAGAGATACCTTAACCTAATTACCTACTTATCACCTTTCGGCTTTGAGCTTTTAACTCTTTGATGATAGATTTGCTATTCCAGCGTCGAGATTCTTGAGCTCAAACAGTAGAGTTGCCATCTCAAGCGCTTCTTGACAGGTCGTGGATTAAGATAAGATTGGACGAAGGACGCTCGTTCGCGGTACGAATCACCACACATTCACTTTCTCTTCCTGATTTTATCACAAACATGTTGTATTTTCTTGTTTCATTGACATGTTGATAATCTACTGATAGATCCAATACTAGTTTCCAAATTACTAGGTTACCTGCTCTCTCTTGATTCTCATATTTCTCATATCAGAGAATAACATCCAACAACCCCGCCGCTTTGAATACCTTCCCTCCACAAGCGGCCACAAACCCCCCACGAACCATACTTTTCCCGCAGGCGGTCGCGCAATCCTAACCAGAGCCAGAACCACCACCGCCAGAAGGTCCCGAAACGGCCGGGTTGACTTTGACAATAACAGGCAAGCTTTTTTGCTCCTCGTCACCTCGGCCGTGTTTGTTCAGGTGATCATGCTCTCGCTGGGCATCGTCTTGAAGGTGTTGTTTATCTGAACTGGTGGTGGACTTTGAGTCCGAGCCGTTGAGCTTCTGTTTGACGTCTTTTTTGTCGTCTTTTTCGAAGTCTTGGGATAGGAGTTGGGACATGGTTTGAGACAAGGCTTGGGATAGGACATGGGATAGGTCTTGGTACTTCTTGTCGTTCTTGCCGTTCTTGCCGTTATCGTTATTGTCTTGTCCGAGCCGTGCGACTTGCTTGGCAGTGGCTTCTTCTACGTCTTCTTCTCCGTCCTGCTTCACGACTTGCTTCATGGTGTCTTGTTCTTCGTCCTGTTTAACAGCTTCTTTCATGGTGTCTTGTTCTCCGTCCTGCTTAACGACTTTTTCGACAGTGTCTAGGGCTTCGTTGTCTGACATGGCAAAAAGTTGAGAGCGGGTGAAATACACTTTTTAAAAAAGATATTGTTGTTTCTTCTTGACCTAACTGACAGATAAAGACCTTCCCAGGCTTTTTAGAGAAAACCTAGATGTCTTGTTTCTTGCGCAAAAAGATGATTGAGTTGTGAATTTCAGGTGGAAGGATCAAAACTCAGATCTTAATTTCAGGTTTCCGAACGCGCATTCTTTATAGACGGTCTATTACGCATTTAAAGTAGTCACCGTTGGAGCAAATACGAGTTTGCTTTGCTTTGCTTGCTACGGTTTGAGTAGTATTGCTTCTTTTGTTGCTTTTGATTTGCTGAAGAGACTAGAGCATATGGTTGGTCACAAACATGGAAAGACGTGTAGTTACTGTACATGTGACTCCTGGGTATGAACTCATATCATTTGGTGAGTGATTTATTGTCTTCGGGTAGAAGAAATATTTCTTGATTCATTCTGTTCTTCTATTTCCCTTTCTTCTTCTTCTTCCCAAACCTGATTTCGTTCCACCTGAGTGAACGTTGATCTGCTGTGTGCGGTAGCCCCTTCCATCAAAAATTGTTGGCGGTGACATGAGATGTGATGCTGTCCTGTAAGCTGATCCCCTTGATAACTGATAGATACCGAAGAAAGACGACAACATTCGCAGCCTAAACCCGTCTAGTCCTGGGCGAGAATGTATCTTCCGCGGTCTTCGGAAAGACAACACTGGCAGCCAGGAAACCTAGGCGGGCTTGTGTTTTTCCTTACTCGGGTTCAGAGGTTCGGGAAGTGTGGCTTGGGCTTGGTTTTGGTTGCGATAGTATGTCTCTGCGTAGGACTTGCAGAGAGAAGCGCTGATGAGGTCCTTCTTTCTCTGCTTGGAGGGGCCCGGATACGTAGGGTGCTCACGCGCGGGCCGGGACGCCTGAGCCGGGAACGGCGACGGAGGCTGGGAATAGAAAGCAGCCGTGTTTGGGAGTTGATATTGTCCGGACTCGAGGTCCGGACCGGACTGAGAAGTATTTGGTGGCATGATGCTTCAGGGCCGAAGTGTGCGGGTAAGAATACGTTTCTAGATAGTGGGGAAAGAGAGCGCGCTTTGTGTTGGTGTGATGACTGTGAAAAGGTTCGGTCTCTTTTTGTTCGAATAATTATTTTAAAAGAGTCAGAGAAGATGTGCTGGTTGCAAATAGAAAAGAAGACGAAGAAGGGAAACTCATTCAACTCGTCGAAGCCTTTCCTTATTATAGACGACTCCAAAGTACCACAATAGAGGCGAAAATGCGCGAACCGGTTTTTGCCTCACTCGTCCCAGTGTAATTGTCTTCTTTGTTCTCTGAGACACATGAGCAAGTATAAAGTAGTGATGAGTGTCACTGTACTTGCCCTGTACTATGAGAAAAGTTGGGATGAAAGGAAATAAACGACCCAAAGTCGTCATAATGGACTCAGCGAGCTAGCACAGAGTCCAAATACGAAAAAGAGGCAGCCAAAGCCCGCGTCACCGGAGCAAACACAAAGAGTCAAGTGATGGTTTTGCAGTTGATGCGGTGGGATAAGTTGTGGTGATCGGATGAGAAGTTTGTTTACTTTGCAGGTGTTGGCCCCTGAGACTACCCTAACCCTGAGTCACACCTGAAGCCTCCTCCCAGCAGACAAAAGACAATCGCTTCCCCAACATCTTGCCATATGGTTCAACCCCAGAAAAGAGATAGAATCACTTATTCCTACGTTTTGGAAATGTATCTGCTGTTCGGCATTTGTTCTATTGGTGGCTTTATTTATACTAATCTTGCCTGCCAACTAGCCCATGGAGAATCTGTTGCAATGAGGATCATTTATTTAGGATTAAAGACAAAGTTGTACCAGATCATACAAGAGAAAAAACTAGAATTAGAGAGAGAGAGAGAGAGAGTCATACTATCAAAGCTAGCTAAAGCAAACAACAAACAAAACAGATTTCTGCAGAAAAATTCGAAAGCGACAGACTCGATGCGCATCAATCTTCTTCCCCTTGTCTTCCTCGCCCTCCCATCAAGTCCATCCATATTATTACCATTCCTCAACCTTATTCTTCTACCAAATGATCAAAGCCAACAAGCCACCAGCAAGAGCACCAAGAACAGTAGTAACCAAACCCTTGACAACAATCAACAGACCGAGAACGACCTTGTCGAGGGCCTTGATGAGTCCGACGAGGGCGAGGAGGAGGGGAGTCAGGAGGTGGAGGACGCAAGCTGTTATCATCAGTCATCATTCCTACTTCGTAGGTCTACAGGCATAGGAGACTCACCCAGACCAAGCTTGATAATAATAAACTTGATTGTATACACCAATTCCAAGACGATCAACTTGACCTTGATCAACAGGCAATCGGACGGGCAGCTCTTGTTACCGCCGCCGCCGCCGGTGCGAGCCTCGACATAGGCGCGCTTGGCGAATTGCGTGGTGGCGGAGGAGAGAGCAGCGGTGATGGCGTTGAGGTCGGGAGCGAGGGCGGCGGCAGCGGCGTTCTGCTGGAGGAGATCGGGATTCTCGGGGGCGGCGGCGGTGGTCGCATCTGGAGTTACATATGTATTAGAAACTGTGTATGGAAAGGAAAAGCTAAGGGGCACTGGGAAAGGCGTACTGATGTTGGCAGTGTGAGTCTGGATCACCGAGAGGAGAGCGTCGAGAGCATCAGCCTGAGACTCAAGCTGGCGAGAACCAAGCTTGTTCTCCTCGGTGGTGAGGATGGGAGTGCTGAAGGCAGCGGCGGCCAGGGCGAGGAGGGCAAAGAAGGTGGACTTCATTTTGGCTGTTGACTGGTTGGTCTGCGAAAAGAGGCTTTGTTGAAGTGTCTGATCTTGCTGTGCTGAGCTCTGCTGTTGATTGCCGCTGCTGAGATGTGAGTTTCGAGATGGGAGAGGAGGTGTCTATTTATGCCTTTCCGAAGGTGGTGATGCGTATTTCTTGCTTCCCCAGATTCATTTTTGAGTTTCTACTTCAACACAGCCTTGAAGTCGTAGAGTTACACGATAGTTGTCTTGTCCCATCTTTCCGACCGAGCTGATTGACTCCCTTCACGGTGGCAAGGTCCTTGCTCCAAACTGTCCTCCAGCTTCTGTCTCAGCGATGATGTCAACGGGCATTGTTTTTAATCTGAACCTCGACGAAAACTTTCTGCGAAATTCAAAAATGGCATGACTCGAGATCAGGATTCATGAGCTGTTCCCCAATGGCTGTAGAATGCGGAAGTAGCAGTGTCGATCTCAACTCAAGAGTAAATGAATTGCAATGCCATAGAGACTATGAGAAAAGGATGAAATTGACCGCCGAGCCGTGGTTGTCTATTCCCTAGAGGTGGCCAAGGATATCATGATACTAGAAAACAGGTTTGATGCGGTCCGTGATATTGGGCTGAGCCGTCCTGCAGGCTAGACCAAGCTTTTTGACCAACGGTCCAGACCTATTCCTCGCGGATGGCGCTGTTCAAGTTCTGGAGAGGTGGTATTCAATTGATGACTGGCGGGAAGGGCTGCCGTCAACAGATCCTATTGGTTGTTGGCTTGCATCTAACGGTCGGATGGCACGATCAGGCCGCCGAGAAAATTTATATCGCAGTCCATAGTGTCTTTTGCAGCTGGAGAGGGCCTTGCGGTAGTGCCAGATGCAACACCATGATGTCAAGATGCAGAGGGAGAAGCAGAATGCAATGATAGCAGACTTTTGCTAGTTTTAGTTCTGTTAGAGATGTTCATGTCGTTCTCAAATTTGAGGAGGTCTCTGGGCTGACGAAGCAGGCGACAACCCAGAACATGTCGTCTCAACGCAAACTAACAAGCGAAATTCGAGATCTGAACTGATCATCGGGTTCCCCCTGAACATCACAATGGGGGTGAATATCCGAACCCGGGTTTGTATGAACGGGTGGCTGACGGGTGGTGAGACGGGACAACTACGTAGTTGGAACCAGGATGAGCGAGTAAAAGTGCTATTTGGAGAGAGGCCAATGATAGATGCAGGATCCAAGTTATACCTGACCCAGCTCTGCAGCTCGTGGTCCGGGGGTGGATTTGATGGTTCATTGAGGCCCATTTATCCAGGCGGCTCACAAATTGAAAGATGCGGGGAGACTGACCTGTCAGGAGGTGTCAATCAATCTGGATCGCCCAAAGTGGTAGTGATCATCCCGCGTAGATGGTACGGGGCCATGTGTGGCATTCAACTGTTCGAGTATCTTTGGGAATCCAAAAGGACCGAGTTCTCCGAGGATGGGAGGGTGACACTCTGAATCATCAAATGGCTGTTCGGAGATGGTGCAAGGAAATTCTCCGTCATTGATGCTGTAGTACCGGAGATCCCCAGATCCTATGCAGGTTCATTGCAAGAAGAGCTGGGAATTGGAGGTCTGGAGGTGACGTGTGTTGTTCCCCTCAGGCAGATGCTGAATGATCGAGATGGAAGTCGAAATCTCTGATGTGGAGAGAACAGTTTTAAGCGAGAAGTCAAAGAGGAAGTCGAGAGGGAGAAGAATCAGGATGGGCAGTTGCAGAATTTTACTTGGCCCTTTGCTCCTTCCCCCCTCAGAGAGGTCAGTCCCGGGAAACAAAGATAACAGCTGCAAAGCGGAATTCATGATTTGCCAGTGTTTGCTCTCGATAAGTGTTCCCACCTTCATCCCTTGCGGCTGCCATCCAACCTGTCGGGTCGAGCTTTCTTAGAAACGACAGGGCAACCAAACCCCCAAACTCGCAGAGGTGGGCAATTCGGTAAAGATAAGGAACTCAAGTTCAGTGGGGGCGAAATTGCACACATATCTGGTGGTGCAAACATCTGCACCATCACGCCGTTATGGAATGCTAAGCAAGGGCAACACCAAACCGCGGCGCGTCCTCCCTCAGTATGACCCCATCCCTGGAATGAGACAATAAACAAAAACGCGCGACTTTTGCAAGATATAATGATGGCCGTCGGGGGATCCGAATTGCGCCATTCGATTGTCTTGTTCCCTCAGCTTCCAACTCTCGACACTCTTTTGCATCTTCGACGTCGGTGTCCACTGCCCGACTCGATATCTTTCCAACTAGGCAAATGCCCCGGCACAACAAGGCTCCATCCACATCACAAGCGGCACCACTCCCAACAACATTACTTCCACCACCACCATCATCACCAAGAACCATGATGGGCTCCTCTTCTCCTACCATGATGACCCCTCCCCCAGCACCCGGCATGAAGTCAGCAGCCATGACCTACATCCCCCCACTCTGTGATGGGGCCTGTGGCACTGTCCCACGCTCCCAGCAGTCTATGTTGTCCCTGATGCGCCAGGAGATGATGGGCATGGTGAAGATGATGCCCAACATGTGCTGGGCCAGGCTCACTCAGCGCAAGCACATGAGCTGGGCCGACATGGGCCACATGATGATGCACACCATGCTGACCTGCATGGAGATGGCCGTGATGGCCATGGCTGTACCAATGTGGATGATGCTCCCCGGTGCCATGTTTGCCATGTGGATGGGCTGCTGTGCCATGATGGTCATGGCCATGTGCTGGATGCTCAACGGAAAAGAGCAGATGCACATGTGCAACCCCGAGTCGTCCTCGGAGAACTGGATGATGGGACAGGACATGGAGAATGAGAAGTGGATGTTTATGGGCGGCATGGGCGTGAGGTATGATACTGTACTCTCATTACTTTCACTCTTTCTCAATAGACTTGAAACTGACAGTTGATGACAGCTCCCGCCACTGCCACATGGAAACCCTCCCCATGCTCTGCCGCATGTTTGGCCGCCCCATGATGTGCGTCTGCATGCCGACCTGGGGCATGCCTCTTGACATGGTTTGCATGATGCTCCAGCGTTGCATGATGATGCCCTCCCAAGTCCGCCGAAACCTCTACGCCCAGATGCGCACCGCCCTTCTCGACGACAACATGAACCGCTGCGTCATCATGTGCCACAACGACAGCTGTGTCCTCGTCTCCCAGGCCGTTTCCCAGCTCTACTGCGACCTCCCATCCGAGAAGATGCGCAAGCTTGAGATCTACACCTTCGGCTCTGCTGCCTCCGAGTTCATGCTTCCCGCTGGCGAATCCATGATGGAGTCCTCCCCCATGCATCCCAACAACGGCTCCGACTTACACATGATGGACAACGAGCGCAAGGGCGTCCACGTTGAGCACTTCGCCATGGTGAATGATCCGTTTGCTCAGATGGGTGTTCTCCAGAGTGTTCGCCAGAACATGAACGGCCGGTACTGCGGTGGCGTCTTTGTAATGAACGACATGACCATGATGAAGAACGGCAAGATGATGGCTACTGACAAGACCATGGCTGACTCCAAGATGATGATACCCATGATTCCCTGCTCTGGACTCATGATGGAGGATTACATGGTGGCTCTCTTCCCTGCTCAGATGATGATGTGCATGGGTAGCAGCGCTTCTTCTGCTTCGACCTGCCGCAGCATGATGGACAACTCCATGATCATTGACCGGGACTGCGCTGAGAAGCGCGAGATTGCTGCCATGTCTAACTACCACGCTGCTTCCCACCCCATGAAGAAGGGTGGCAAGCGTCTGAGCTGGACCGGTCTGGCAGCTGGTGCAGGACAGAAGAATGGTATGTCGGCTGGCATGATTGGCTTGGAGATGGCTCGCAAGGGTTGCAAGGGCTGCGATGGCCACAAGGGTCGTGAGGTCAGCTGGTTGATGCGGTATATGGCTATGGGCAACGGCATGATGATGGCGGATGGCAACAAGATGTCTACCTCCGAGAAGAGACCTTAATTGGCTCCGAGTGAGAATGCGGGCTGTATACCAGGGGTAAGGGGTGCTGTAATTGTTGTTGTTGTTGATGATGATGTGATGATGTCCAAACCTTCTCTTCTGTCCTTTTTACCTACAAGTTTCAATATCATGTACGAATTTGGAGACTGCCCAAGATTGTTTCTCTTTTTTCTTCTTTTTTTTGGGACTACATGAGGGGATTGATAATGGTAACTTGTTTGAAGCCAAAAGTCTGTTTACTATTAGACATCTATCATTGTAATCAGACATTAATGAGCTCACTGGACTACTAACTGATCTAGTCTTGCATGATTGAGGAGAACAACCGTATTAGAGCCGGGACAATACATGAATTTCAGTCTATAGAAGTCCGAGTCCCGTGTCACTAGCAGCAAGACTGCCTTCTATTCCGTTCTCCAGGTGAATTTTCCGCTTCATCTGACCACTAATTCTTTTGCTTCTTCCACCAAACACTGACTGCATTCCGCAAAGTTACAGATTGACACGCACCCAACATGCTGTGGAGATTGATCACTCTGAGATTTCTTATCCAAATACCCATGGGACTCTTCCGTGGTGTGGGAGTGCGGTGGGTAAGCATTGTGGCGGGTGTTGATTGTGGACGCAGCTGAATGTGGACATGGTCAAGTCTATCAGCTCCGTGCCCGGAGCAGTCCGCCCACACCAAGCGTGCATCGACCGGGAAGACTCCCGCTATGAGTTTCCAATCTCGAGTTCAAATCATGCCACGCGGGGGGGCAGTCATGTTGCACGACAGGAGCAAGTTTGACATGCTGCGAAGCTGCTCACGTAGCACAGGGGGAGCCTAGGCGTGCATAAGTACCTAATAAGGGGCCGCCGATTCACGCTCAAGAGAATGAGAGAAAACCTTGTCCTTCCAGCAATCACCAAATCCCTTACCATTGAATAAATAATGGCTCAAACACACCCACAAGCCGGCTTATTTGCCCGCTGGTTTCCCCAAGCTCTGGAACCAAACCAAGGATGGCGCGTAGATGCCACAACCGTGGTCCTGCTCACTCTCCTAGGCGACCGCCGCTCCGAAGAATTCAACAGAGCAGCAACCGCTTCCCCTCTGATCCTCCTCCCCCGTCTCGCACCAGCCATGCAGCTCCTCAACGCCCCTCGCCCGGACAAACTCCCCAACACCACCAGCGAGCTTAAAATGCTCGACCTCTCCTCAAGGGTCACCCTCACCGAAGTAGGCTACTTCGTAGACACCCTGCACGGCTTTAGCAACCAACCCATCTACGGCTTCCGCGTCCTAGAGGTCCGACACCGCACAAACCCGGACAAGCCATCATCCATCCCACCCATCCGCCCCAGCAACCTGGTAAACGCCGTGCTCATCTTCCTCTTCCTCCTAACCCTCGCCATATCCCTCGCAGTCTCCCTTCGCAGAGACGGCCCGGCTTTGCTAGCAATCTGCCTCATGGGCCTGGCAAGCTCCCTAATAGGTTACGCAAACAGCTGGGAACTCAACCACCACAATCCCACTCCCACTCCCATCTCTCCATCCTCCTCCTCAGATGGTAATAATACAGAACCCCAACTAATAACGCGAATCTTCAAAACCCCGCAGTTCGGCATCCTCCTAATCAGGTACTCGCCCCAAGTCGACCTGGAACTCTACGGCGGCTTCCTCCAAACCCACCACTACCGCGCCGGCGACGGCGACGGCGGGCCCCCCCTCTACGGCCTGCTGATGGCCCTGGGCCACATAACCCTCATGGCGTCCGTCATAATGCTGGGAAACGCGAGCTGGCAGTCCCAGGTGATGATCGCCTCGGCCTACGTGCTGCTTAACGTGCTCTACTGGGGCGTCGTCAGCACCTTGCTTCCCAGGCGGCTGCTGTGGGACTTGGAGTCGAGGTTCGAGGTCAGGGACGTCACGCCTCGGGAGTCCGAGTGGGCGGATATGATTACTACTACCCTCACTGAGGCCGGCGGGGAGAGAGATGAGGCGGATGGATGGCCTGGGTGGGTTAGGACTGTTTGGTTTGCTATCAGGGAGACCGGGGGAGACTCCAAGTGGGCCGAGCGGTGGGGGTATTGTTTGAGGGATGAGGGCAAGTGGAGGGAGTGGGTGAGGGAGGCGGGGGAGGCGGCTGCGAGGGGGGATAGAGGGTGGAGGGCTGTGAGCAGGTTTAATCAACTTCAGGGGGAGAAAGGGGTTCAGGGGTAGGGAATTGTGTTTGATTTGATTTGATTTGATTTGATTTGTTTTGTTTTGGCCGTTGTTTTGGTTTTTGTTGACTTTGGTGAGCTGGATCTTACCTCTCAAGACTTGATGAGCATTCATTCTTTGCTTTTGTGCTCGTTCATTTGCCAGCAAAAATATCTGCGGGGGTTGGTTCAGATCATTAAATCTATGATTCAGCTCTTTCTGTGCCTGGTCTTTGGGCCTCGCACCTACCTAATCTTCGGCTTAAACACAAATCGACATTCGATACTCTATCTAGATTTTTAAACTTTCTCAAGCTTGGCAACATCTGTCTCTCTACTCGAACGCAGAGTCAGATACATGACACCTGGGATTCTCATAGTTCCACCGAAAGGCAGTCAAGATGCCATACAGGTGAACAACAGCAGACAACACAACCAAGACGTGAAATATTTGATGGGACGCTCCCCAAACATCAAATTTCCCCGGTTTCCAAGCTTCTGGAAATCGACTCTGTAAAGCAGAAATCAAGTTAACAAAGGTTTTCTTAGGAGAGAACAAAAAAAAAAAAAAAAAAAAAAAACACGAGAACATACAATGTAAAATACCACCCCAACAAGCACAATAACGCCCTCAATATAGTAATACCTCAACCCAGCCTGCTTGTCAAGATGGTGATAAGGGAAGACAGACGCCGCATGAATAATGGGAGCAAATGCCGACAAACCGGTCGCAATGAAGCTCAGCGTCCTCAGAAGCCGAAACTGAGGTGTTTGCATCCTAGGATTTATGACAACGAATCCTGTGACGACGGAGAGCCCACCGATCTACATGCGCATGATATTGGTCAGAAATCAAAGTGAGCCGAGATATACAGTCTGGAAACACGCACCATAGACCAGTAAAGCACCTGCAACCGGGGCTCACAATAAAACCCAATGTAAATGCCCGATATGAATGAGCCCAGTATCTGAAAGAGAATCGCAACATAGTCCAAACGCACCCACAAATCCCGGTATTAGCGAGAGTGACAGAGCAAGGTGTGATAGAGTGACGAAATGGTGAAGCAGATGACCGAGGTTGCCAGGTAGATTTCAAAAATGAGCCTGTCGCTTCGAGTGGCCTTGGGAAAAGTCACGCGAAAGTACCAAGCCACCAGCGCGGCAAGGACAACCGCCCCAGAGGCTGGAATCAAGTGAGAGTAGATATTGACCGTCTCATTATGTAAATAGGCAAGGCTCTCGAAACAAAACTTGACCGAGTGAGTGACGGGGCGAAATCCGGTCAGTATGAAAGAGTCGGTGTACCAGGTAGACACGTGGGTGTTCAATAGTAGCCTTCTGGGTTCTGTTGGTGCTGGTTCTTCTTCCCGTCCGATCAGGTTGGGCAGCCGACCCGGACTCGGGCTCGACCGACGTCGTGCAGAAGAGGTCGAAGGGGTCCGTTTGGAAATGGCCATTTCCAGGCTGCAAGGACGCGGGGTCAGAAACGGGAAGATGTTTGCTGAGAGAAAGTCTGAAAGGGGGATATCCTTACGGCATCGTCTAATGTCAAGTGTATGAAAAGTAACAAGTCTTCTTGCAGAGCATTTGAGGTGTGCATGCTTTTGACCGCCAGCCTTCGTCGCACACGCTGTGCTTCCTGTGCCTGTGTTGGCAAATCTTCAGGAGACCAGGCGAGTCGGAGATTTAGACGAGCCATCGCGATGAGGGTGCAGGGATGCATACAACCAAAATAAAAACAGCCACTGCGCGTACCGGTCCCAGAATAGGTTACCATGCAGAACTCCATCACTGTTAAGTCGGGGTTGCTCCCCGGTACCGCGATGAAATATGTAACGATGGCGCTCAATTCTATCACAACGGCGAATCAACATTGAATGTATTTACCATGAACGAAAACATCGTCACCGCAAGTCTCACACCAACAAGCGATGGACGTATTGATGGCTGGGTCTCGCAGCCCGACAGTCGAGGAACTCCTTTGCGTGGGGATTTGCATCGCTGGCCCGGAGTTTATTCTCACCGCAGCCGTCGGGCAACTTGCCGCAGCCCATCATTTTCGAGGCCTTGATTGGGTTGAGATCGCTGCCTACTACGGCATATTTGGAGGTGGACTGGCTTTCCTTGATTCCGCATCTGTAAAATACGTCTGCGTTGTGTTATCCCCAAATGTTACTGTATAGGATTGCATCCATGGATGGCATGTGCAACTGATGATGATGATGAGAAAAGAAGGTCGGCGAGCTCCGGCTCTCCATAACTCAGTGAAACAGGGCCACCTGCCATCTCACGTTAGCGTCCCTTCATGCAGGGCTGATGGTGGAGTTCTCCGGGAAACGACGGGCAAAGCGGCAGGCACACAAATGCGTGCGCCGTTACTGCGGGGTCGAGGCTCTTTTTTTTTTATCGGTTGGTCCCCGGTCGAATCGGTTTCCATGGTGGGGTTTTATTTTGTTGGAGGGATTAGAAACTTTTTCTTTTTCTTTTTCTTGTTCGCCCTTCTGGAACTTGGAAAGAATCATATTTTTTTTTCTCTTTTTCTTTTTGTGATTCATATTTTCCTTACACATCGTGTTTCTTCCTCTCCTCCTCTTCCGGTAAGTAAGCAGACATCCCACACCATGACTTACACTTGAAGATCCCAAGAAGAACTCCCCTCGCTTATCAGTATCACCGCAGGGTCGCAAAATAACCCCGCTAACTATCACTCTTCAAGAATCCCATCCTAAGACCAAACACCACCACCCCCGCCAAGACAAACCTCACATAAACTCCTTTCAAAATGGTCGAGAAACTCTACGTAACCTACAATGACGTGCACAAGCTCTGCCAGGAGACCGCCCCCGCGATCCTGGCCGACTTCAAGCCGCACCTCATGATCGCCATCGGCGGCGGCGGCTACGTCCCCGCCCGCATCCTCCGCTCGTTCCTCAAGCAGCCCGGCTGCCCCAACATCCCCATCCAGGCCATCGGCCTGTCTCTGTACGAGCAGCTCCCCACCGCCGCCGACAGGGTAGTCGAAGAGCCGGGCACTAAGGTCACCCGCACTCAGTGGCTCGACTTGACCTCCCTGGGCGAGATGTCAAACCTGATCGGCAAGCGCGTGTTGATCGTCGACGAGGTTGACGACACGAGGACTACCCTCGAGTACGCCGTCAAGGAGCTCCAAAAGGATGTAGAAGAGGCGAGGGCCAAGCTTGGTTTGGACGAGAAGACTGAGTTTGGTATCTTTGTGCTTCATGTGGGTTTTTTTTTTTCTTTTTTCTTCTTTTCACCTTCTTCTTTCACTTTACTTGGTTGGGTGTGTTAGTTGTGAGCTGACTGACCGACCCCTAAAAACAGAACAAGGACAAGCAGAAGAGGGGTATCCTCCCCGCCGACGTCGTCGACGACAAGTACTGGGCCGCTCGCACCGTCGGAGACGAGTGGATCTGCTACCCGTGGGAGGCCATTGACATTGACGAGCACGATGCCAACGCCACCGCCGCCCTTGCCAAGAAGGGTCTGTGAAGGAACGGGAGTAAAAATAAGTTAAGTAAAAACAGTAATTTAAAAAAAAAAAAAATGATATCCACCACGAGCACCGACTTGACAGCCATGGTTATTATGGCAAATACAATGGAGCGAGGAGTTGGAGCATAGGTACATACCCTGGCTTTGAGGGGGCATTTGATGGCAAAGCAGAGGAGCCTTGAAGTTTTAGAGAAGAGGGTGTTGCTTTTTTCTAGCACATTTGGCCTTGCACATACGATATACCTGCTCCTCTATTACCTAAGCTCGCGTTTCGCTGAAGGCTCGTGAGCCGAGTAGCACCACTTCCTTTGCCCAAGTATTTTTTTTTTTTTTGGCATAGGGTATATAGTTTCGGGCAGGCATCTCCTTGCTTGAGCAATAGAACAAGACGCATTCGCGTCAAAATTAGAATCCAGCAAACAAAAGATTTCTTGGGGAATCATACTCTACGAGTGAAGCGATTTATACAAGAGGCACAAAAGAAAATACCGCCCACTCACCCATTCCACACAACCCCAGCATATATCCAGTCCTCTAAACCGAAAAACGCCAGGAAAATTATTATACAACTTTAGGCAGGCATCGCTCGCTCAGCCACCCAAAGTACCCTCTCTAGAATGCTTTTCTTTTAACCTCTTTTCCTGCTTCATAAACTCCCTGATCCCGACAGGCACATTCTTGTACAAGTCATCGTCCCAGAGGTTTTTGCTTATAGTCTCCTCCTGAGTCCAATTAGAAGCAGAACCGCCTCCGTCATAGTCCATGCTCACAGCCCCACGCGCGTCAAGCTCATGAACGCCCATATTAATTTGCTGTTGTTTTTGCTTCCCTGTAGCGTAAACGCTCTCTTCCGTGGCAGCCACTTCCGCCCCGGCCTCGCTGGCGGCCAAGCTCGCCTCCGCCTCCCTCGATTTCGAAACCCACTCTTCCATTTCGTCTCTGTATCTGTCCCAAACGCAGTTTACGCAGCCGCTCATGCAGCAGTTGTCTGGCTCTTCAGGTTTCGGCGGCACCAAAACTCCGGCGACGAGGCGGCTCTGGTTCCTTAAGCGGGCGAGGCGCTCGGCGCGCTCGGCGGGGCCCGCTAGGCTGGAGCCGAAGATTACGCGTGCGCGTTGCTCTGCCTGTGATGAGTCGGAGGTGTTAGACTCTTTGGACGAATTCTTCGCAGGAATGGCAATGATGGGCTCGGAACCGGAGGGGGGTACATCGTCATCGATTTCAGATGATGATGCAGATAAAGAGGAGGAAGAAGTAGGGTAAGAAGAGGATGAGGGAGGAAGGACCGACTTTTCCTTGTTGTTGTTGTTGTTGTTGTTGTTGCCGTTGCCGTTGCCGTTGCCGTTGCCGTTGCCGTTGCCGTTACCGTTGGTCCTTGGCTTGCGCTGCTTGCGGGGAGCGGCCTTTTCTTTTAATGCTGCGTCGGCGCTCTCCTCGGAAGCAGAGGCGGCGGGAGTGGTGTTCTTGGGGGGAGAGGCGGGCTTGGAGGGCTTCTCCTGGGCGGGCTTCTCGGCAGGCTTCTCGGCGGGAGTCGCGGGCTTCTCCTCGACCTTGGGGACGTCCTGCGCGGTGGGCTTGGGCTTCTCCTCCTTGGCCTCGGGCTTCTTCTCGGGAGCGGTGGTCTTGGGGGCGGGCTTGGACGACTCCTGGGATGTGACGGGAGGCTCCTCGGGCTTCACCTTGGGAATGACGCCGGAAGGGGTGCGAAGGACGGCCTCGTAGAAGGCACCGACGGGGTGAACCTGCTCCTTGCCGGATGAGGCGATCGCAAAGGTGCGGCGGGGCTGGACGTTGCCAAAGGCCCGAGAAACGGCGCGCGCCGGTTGGGCGCTGAGGATGGTTCTCCGCATGTTTGTGACGCTTGTGATCGGGGGGGACGGGGAACGGGGGTTAGAGTTTGAGGGGGTGCAGTAGGGCGACTGTCGAGCGGTACGCTTGTCAAAGCGGACGGAGGGAATGAGGGTTCGTTGTCGGTTCGTTGTCGGACGAGATTTCAATTGACACAATTTTTGGGGGAGGGGCAGCAGGGGTGCATTGCGCTACGGGAGAGCGGATTTCAAGTCTTTTGCCGAGGGTTTAGCGCCGACGTCACCGAGTGACGAATGACAAGGGACAAGAATGTGACAGCTGCACGTGCACAGTCATGTGACCATACAAAGAGGTCAACATCAATGTTCATCAAAGATGTTGCAATAATGAAGTGTGTATTGGATAGGAATTTTACATGATTGACTTTCTTGCTGTTTTGTGGTGTCGAGCTGATGGTTCTTGGAGTTGGTAATTGTTCGTGTCTTGGCACCGCTTTCAGTGCATCACGGGCCTAAACTTTCTAAACAAACATTGGATCCCCACCAACTCTTTAATACACCACCTGAGACTTCATAACCGTACCGATTCAACGCGTCATTTCAAGGAATTTCGTGTCGGAGGGTGCCGCGACTATGATCGGATAATCAGAAAGTCAATTGTGCCGCGATGGAGAACTCGGCGCCCAAGCGACGGCGAACCTCCCCTCGGACGTCGGTTCCAGTGGTTCCAGTGGTTCCAGAACAGCCACATCGACCCTCATACGCGTCGCCAACAAGAACGAGTCTTGGGCGACATAACCCTGAGATCCTACAGCGACGAGAGAACCAACCACGGCGGAGCTCGCCCGATGTTGCTCCTCGTGCAGCTACCCCCGATAGTACCGGAGGTCTGTCGCAAGCATTGAAGACCCAGCTCGAGCTTAGATCGGTGGCGCGCGATCCAACTATAAGAGATCCAAACATTCAAGGTGGAGAAGGAAGTCAGTCGCAACAAAATGCGGACGAGGGTACCGTTCTCAAATCGCCCGCAAGGAGGCTGAATGCGAAGCGCGCGACATCACAACCTCTACCACCTGGAGACGAGAACCCATTCGCTAGGCGCGGTCTTCGACGTTCCCCTCTGGGTTCTGTTCCCCAAGTTATCGCCCCAGAGGAACCCGAACTTCCACCAACCCCCGAGCGCCCCGATCCGGTGGTTAGCACCCCTCCTTCCGGCATACACAACACACCGTCGAGGCGTCCTAAGAGGAACCGAGCGTTGGCCGAGAAGATTAAGAGCTCCTCGCCGCTTAAGCAGCCTCCTATACGACAAGAGGATGAAGCTCAGTTCGATGCCCCTCCGGAGTTTAAGCTCCCTAAGAAGGGCCAGGCTGCGCCGTCTCCTCCCACTGCTCCTGAACCAACAACAGCCGAGCTACGAGGCCTCAAACCTATCGATCCAGATGCAGACAAGAAGAAATTGCGCGACTCCCTCCTCGCCGAGATCGCTGCCCTAGAAAGGGACCTCGCCCTGGCAAGCACAGAGAACGAGCGCATCCGACAGGGCCATCTCTCAAAACAAACTCCCACCACTCCCCCAAACCAAACCGAAATCCTCGACCTCCTCATCCGCCGCGCACTGCCGCCATCAGCGCAAAAGAAAGAAGAACCACCACCAACAACAGATTGGCTCTCCTCGGCCCTGAACCCAATATCATTTCTCCCCTTCAATAAACCCGGCACTTCACTACCTTCCCTCTTCTCCCCATCCCCAACCTCCGAAGAAGAAAAACCAATAATCTCCCACCACCCAATCCCCATGACCGCAGAGGAATCCTTACCCTTTCTCCAAATATTCACACCCCTGACCTTTTCATCCACCGTCTTCCCGCTTCCAAACACTCAACCGTTATTACAACAACACTCCATCACTGCCTCGTCTGCTTCACCGAGAGGACTGTTCGCAGCAAGGATAGAAATGACGGTCAACACCAAAACCCTCGGCATCACAGAGCTATCCGTTCCTAAACTCGATCCCAACGCAACAGCTGAGTTGACGCCCTTTGTTCACAAGATCATCAGGAAAGACGAGTCAGGAATCCCAAGCAGCGGGCTGTACAATAATGTTTCCGTCTTGACGTGGGGTATGGCGGAGTGGTTGCGAGTTTCGGTGCAGCGAGCTAAAGTGTGGAACGTTTTGGAAAGAGAAGTAAACGATAAGGAGAGGTTGAGAGGGATGGTGAGGAATACGAGGGAGAGAAAGAGTAGGAGGAGGGGGAGGAGGAAACGGAAGAGGAGGGATAACGATGACGAAGATAAGGAAGATGGTGATGAGGATGAGGATGATGATGATGATGATGATGATGATGATGCTGAGGAAGACGATAACAAGCGCTACGAAGCGAGGGAGTTGTTACCACACATGGGAAGGACGTGTCTGGACTTGGAAGTGCCTGGTTTGGATGAGAGTCAGGAAGGAGAGGTGACCAAGTTGAGAGTGGTGTGGAAAATACATTTCGATTGGACGGGGGAGGCGAGGAGCGAGTTGGGGGTGTTGGTTGGTGTTCCTGGGAAGTGTAAGTTTTCTCATTTTCACTCTTACCAAATGGTGTGTGTGTGTGTGTGTGTGTGTGTGACTGACGATGTGTGACAGGGCTTAAACACGATGAAAGGGGACAGTTATCTGGCATGCCGAGGTTGTTCGATGAGCTTGTACAGGGTGGCGAGGAGCCGTTGAGTGCGGTGAGGACTGTGGTTTCTTTATTGTGTGGGGAGCTGAGGAATTAACTGGATGTTGTTGCGTACATCTCTATCTGGACAGGGTCATGGGCGGGAAATGGAGAATGGAGTTCTTATTTTTGGCAGTATGGGATTGATTGCTTTGTATCATTACCTGGCGGAGGAAAATTGTTTTATCAATCGAAGCATGGCATCTCTGATTTCACAGAGACTCGATTCCCCACCGTTCAGTAATACCTAGTAGTGTGATATCTCTGCCCCTTGTCGAAATCTCCTTGAGCGTCAAAACTTGAAGCTGACCTGATACGCTGTTCTTCCTCTTCCTGGCGTTTTCGCCTTTCTTTGCACTGAACAATAGCAGCACCCTTGTCCACGTATGATCCAGTCAAATAGAATTCCAATAAATCATCATTACAACATCTTTCTTTTTTAGTTTTTACTGACATAACATCTTCTAACCTCACCTCCTTCCTCCCTCCCTCCCTCCCTCCCATCATCCGGGTATTATGCATCCTTTTTTGATCCCTCCAAATTCGAACGCCACACAAAAATCAAGACTAATCAACATCAACACCCTTGACCCTCAAATCGGCCTTGGCCAGATCGATCTCCCTCATCAGCTCGGCGTAGGCGTCCGGGGTGTCGCGGAAGGTGAGCATGCCCCAGCCGAGGCGGAAGAGGAGCCAGGCGCCGAAGGAGACGAGGAGCCAGAAGGGGAGGACGGGCACGATCTGGGTTTGGATCACGGTCGGGAGGGGGATGAGTTCGAGGTAGAGGGATAGGTAGAGCTGGAGGAAAGCAGTGTTAGTTAGCAATTGACTAATGTATATTGGTTAAAAGGGGGGCGTCGTACCGAGCTCACGAGGAGTGCGAGGGAGATTGTTTGTTGGGCGCGCGTCATTGTGGTTTGTTGTATGATTTGGGTTTGGTAGAAAAGGAGTGGAAGGTGCTGTAATTGATGGGGTTAGTTGGTTAGGTTCCAGTGGTGATTTGGGGAAATAAAGAAAAAAAGAAGAAGAAAAACGAACCGACTAAACTGCGCTGGCGAATTGTATTGAAAAGGAATGGCAGTGATGGGAATTGGATCGAAGTTGCCGCAAAACTTTTGGATGGATTGATGGACAAGGACACTTTTCGGGAAGCTCCAGCTCACAAGGGTCACGGTGCCTTTTGGAAACGCGGCAAGGCGGGTGGTTCCAGGCGCGTCAGGGGGTGATTAATGTGGGGCGGTCAATTGTGCAAACTGGGGGTTAGGGTTCTATATGTGGAAAATTATTTCGTTATTGGAAACAATAAATTCATTTCTTGCTCATCTTGATTACGCTCCCAATTCTATCGTGATGAGCTAGTTGCTTGGGTAGGGTCGTAGATGCTGTCTTGGGGTCCAAGGCTCACAGACCTGAGATTCAGGGGTTACTCTTATTTCGGGAAAGAGATAAACAGATCGGCAGGAGAGAGGACCAAGTTCAGTGCAGCCAACCGTGATTCATGAGATGCCCTTACTCAACCTCTCAAACCCTCGACCACGTCCTTTCCGGCCTAACGAGTATTTCTGGCATGCTCTCCTCCCTCTCCACTGCCCCAGAAACGCTTGTATCACTCGGTTGAGTCATATCTTGTTCCTCCTTATCCTCCTCATGCTTACATGCAGTAGTCATCCCCGACCCCTCACCAGCATTTTCTTCTTCCTCCTCCTCCTCTTCCTCCAAAATAGTACCCAACCTCAACAAGCTCATACCCCTAGTCCACTCCTTTCCTAAACCCCCACTTTCACATCCCGTACTCCCAATACTCCCCGTAACTACATACTTACTGCTCCTCCTCTCCGGTAAGATAGGTCCCGCCATCATCACACCCTCCTCACTTTGTGCAGCCCGATCAGGAGGAGTCGGACTCGGACTCAACCTCGTCCCAATCAACGACGACGGCGGCGACGACGCGCCTCTCTCCGGAATGATAATTATCCCCAGCGGATTGACAGTGTAATACTTGATCCTCGGTTCGTTTAATTCGCCGTGGAAACTCTCGTCTGACGAAGAAGAAGATGCGTCAACATCATTATCATCGGAATCAGGATCGGGGTCCTCGTCGTCGTCGCTGGCTACTTCTGCGACCGTGATGTCCTCGCTTTTGTTTGCTTCCGCTATCGATTGGGCTTCTGGTTCTGTGGTTGTGGTTTCGGTTGTACATGTAGTTTTAGTACCTCGAACGGACGTCTCTTTCCTGATGGCCGGTTGTGTAGACCGCACAGGCCGTGGCGGCCGACTCCGAATCACAATCCTCGTCAAATTCTCCTCTTCGTTCTCAGCATTATCCTCCTCCCCTTTCTCTTCTTCATCCCCGTCCCCGTCCCCATCACCACCGCCATCACCATCACTCTTCTGCCTGTTTCCCTGCATTCCATCCTCTTGTCCACCACGCCCTCCCCTCTTCCTCTTAACCACCCCCAACAACTTGAACCTCCCAACTCCCTCCCACAAAATGATTACCCCCCACGCGCCCGCCCATCCAAAATGCCACACCAACTTTCTTACCACCCCCCTTCCAACTTTTCTCCAGTTCCCCTTCGAGGCAGCATCGCTTACTGCCTGCCGTATCCAAGCAGGGTATTCCTCGTTGACAATAAATGCTTGTACACGTACAGCCTCTGATGGACGGTTTCGCCAAGGAGTGGGGCATCGACTGTGAGACCAAAAAAGACCAAAGCAAAAGTAAAGCAGAAGGATAGGGAGTGTGATTACTAGTGGGAGCATGTTATTGCTGTAGCCTGCTGCTTCTTGTTCGAGTTCTCGAGATGGATCTGGCGCAACTTGAGGGGGGGATAGATCCGGTGGTAGAGATAGATACGGAGATGGTGATGGGATGGGGGAGAGTATTGGTGCCATTTTTTTTATGTGGATGGATAGTTAGATGGGGTGGGTTTGTTGAAAATTGGTTCAAAATGCCCTGGTTTAGTCGAAGATGCCGTTTGGAAGAGCGCGTATGGTATCTGCTGACAGGTGTAGGTATATGTATATCGTCGTCGTGAATGTGTCTCGTCTGACGCTGCCGTCGTCGTTCTCGTCAACCGGAAAGATAGCTCTGTCGTCGCGCACACGTATTCGAGTGTCTTCCGTCGAGTTCAGTATCGCTTTGTATCGTGCGTAGCAAAAGATGAGCCGACGTCAGGTCAGATCAGATTTCTCAGGAATGTGACACCAGAACTTGGTCTTCTTGCTCAAATGTTAAACTGTGCATTACCGCAAACTCTGACCACGATTAACCCCCAGGAAGAACACAACCCTCCGGCCGCCACCTCCGCCTCATCCAACCTTGGAAACTTGGAAACTTGCTCTCTCGCCCATATCTCACAAACCCCGGGCCAGCCGTTAAGCTACCATCTCCATATTCCCTCCCAAAAAAGTACAGTAACTCTCACACCAAAAGCGCCAAGAACCATCGTTTCAATAAATGTCTTGTCAGCAAGAGAGTTAAAAGTAGTTACAACTAGAAATACAACCAAACCCGGCACCTCTCCCGCCTCCCCTTCCCTATTTTAATAGATTAAATAAATACAGTTCCCAATCCCTGTAGCAACAATATAACAATATTTTGTACAGAATGACCTGCCCGTTTTCCACCCGTCATCAGGTCATCCGTCATCCCTATGTAGATACCAATGTAAATAACAAGAAGCGAAAAAAAAAAAAAAGTTAAAAAGTTAGAAAGAATTGGTATCAAAAGACAATAATATGTTCCAGTTATCCCCGCAAAAAGAAAAGAAAAGAAAAGAAGCGAAGAAAAATAAACCACCAGGTAAGGGGGATAATTGCCCAGTGGAAGGAACAGACCTCAACCTCATCGCCAAAACTCCCCTTCCTCCCCGTCACCCAAAACTTCCAAGCCAAATGGAACAGCAGCACACCCATCGTACACATCATGCCGCAACCCAGTCAATCCAGATCATCCTCATCCCCTTCACCGTCCCCGTTCGCACCCTCCCCCTTCCAAGCAGCCATCTCGGCAACCGGCACCCGTCCCCTCAACCATCTCAACGTAGCCTCGGTCCCCCTGTCCAAAACATTATACCTCGGAACCCTAAACCTATTCCCGCCAACCTCCAACCTCTCCAACCCAGGTCCCAACAACCCGATCCGCGGGTTCAAATGAGCAATATCATTACTACTAGCATCCACAACCCGCAACCCCTTGATCTGGTCCGGCTCCAATTCGACCATATGATTATTCGCAACGTTCAGCGAGATCAACAGGGGGAAAGTGTCCTTCAGGCCAGTCCCTGCCGGCAGCGCAGAGATTCGGTTGAAGCTCACGTCCAGCTTTTCCAGGCTGGGAGCGTTAAGGTGCGCAATCAGCGCTCCAAGGCCGGTGATGTGGTTGTGGGACAAGTTAAGCTCCTTCAACGCAGGCAAGTCGAGCTTCTCGTTTCCGCTAGCCCCACCGAGGTAGGTCTCGCCCACCAGCTGGTTGTGAGCCAGCGAGACGGCAACCAAAGTATCGGCGAAGAACGTCAACGACTCGGGAAGGGCAGTGAAGAGGTTGTGGTGCAACTGAATCTCGGTGACTTTGTTGGCTGCGGCAACTTTGGAGCAAATCACGGGATGAAGAGAAGAGGATTCCGTGTTTGACCGATCCAGGACACCGCCGGGCTTAATGGGCCACGTTTGGGTGCTGATGGTTTGGGAGCGAGAGCGAGTAGGAGATCCCGGGGCAGATGTTGGTGGTGTCGTAAAGTCGTCCATATCCGAGCGGCTATCGTCGCCGTCATCGATTGGATTCGCAGGGGCAGAGAGATAGGTGTTGCTAGATTTAACTGGCTCATCTGCCGCTGGTTGCAGTGCGGGCTCGGCTGCGGGCTCGACTGTGGGCTCGACTGTGGGCTCGACTGTGGGCTCGACTGTGGGCTCGACTGTGGGCTCCGCTTCAGGTTCGACGTCGGGCTCCAAGTGCTCCGGAGGGGGCTCAAGTCTTTGGACAAGAAGCGTCTTCATCTCCTCGGTGCTGATGGTGCAGAACTTCTTCTCCCGCAACGGATTTCCACTGAGACGGAGCGAGACGAGTCCCTCCATCTTTCCAATCTCGGACGGAATAACCCGAATGTCGTTGCTTGAAAAATCAACAGATCTCAGCTGGTTAAGCGCAGTGAATCCTTCCGGAATAGCGTTGATGCTGTTCTCGTCGGCCGACAGGTTGAGGAGACCAGTCCAGGTGCTGACATCAGGCAACGACTGCAGACGGTTCATAGCCACGCAGAGCTGACCAAGAGCGGGCATGGAGACTGACTTTTCAGTCGAGCAAAGATGAACCAGCTGATTTGACGAAACATCCAGCGACTGAAGGGTTGCCAGCGAGTCAACTGATTCCTGAATGAGAGTCCCCTTGAGCTGATTCTTGCGCGCGTTGAGCTCAATCAGGGGAAGCTTTGCGAAAATGTCAAACGGCAAGACCTCGAAGGTGTTCTCGCTGATGTTGAGCACTCTGAGGCGGGAAAGGTTGCCAAAGTTCTCGGGCAAGGCCGAGACGTTGTTGCCATGAAGATCAAGAAGCTCCAAATTCTGCAAGTTGGAGAAGCAAGAATCGAGTGGCCCATACAAGAGATTGCCGCCAAGTTTCAAATCTCTCAGCGAGACAATCTGAGCAATGACTTCCAGGGAGTTGTTGGACAGCCTGTTTAGAGACAAGTTGAGAGACGTGAGCAGGGCCAAACGCTTCAAACCCATCGGCAACGAGACCAGCATGTTTCCATGCAAATCAAGCGTCTCCAGCCCTGCAAAAATGTTGCCCTGGAAATGCTCGTCATCGACAAAGTCCTGGGGATCAATGTCCGGAAACACATTGTCGGCAATCATCTCCAACTCATTATCGGCCGCGACAAATCTAGTGAGATCAACACTTTCTGCCCAGGCTCCCCCAGATTGACCGATTGATTCGAGGTTGTACATGTTGAGCACATCATCGGGTATCTCCCTCAGCCCCATAGCAGCAATATTGAGCCGGCCGCTTGTCCTAGCGGTCTCGAGACGACTGTGTAAAACTTTTGTTTGAGATTTATCATCCCGATGCTGGTTGAACGGATCGCTGTGCCCCATATCGAAGCCAAAGCTATTATTTGCTGGTTCATGATGCTCGGCAGAGGGTTCAGACTCTTCCACCACACGCTTTGCAGCCCTGGCCTTTGCAATCTGCTCGCGCAAAGCTGCGGACGTCTTTCTATATGACTGACCGGGAGCATTCTCGCCCGAGTCAACGGTCAGGTTGGTGCTGCCAGACGCAACCGACGAGCCAGAAGGGTGCGCGCTTCCGCTGGAGGTGGCTGTTGACCTCTGGGAGGCCGTAGAGGCTTTCCTTGGAGCTTCCGTAGTAATTGATTTCGCCGAGGCAGGTGCTGTTGGCTTCTTGAACAAACCATTGACAGATTGACGTTTCTTCAGCGCAGGAGTCGCCACCGTCTTGGCTCCAAACCTCGACATTGTGGTCTCTGTAACAAACTTTGCGGGGCTAGGTGAGCGCGGCGGTGGCGGCGGAAACGCAGGCGAAGGAGGTTGCGACCCATAGAAAGAGGTTCGTAGCCCGCGTGCTGGTGTTTTAAACCCTGGCGCCTGGATGGATTGGAGGCTCTTTCTGGTGCGCAATGGAATCGTTTGAGTGGTATGAGAGTGGTTCTGGTATGCAGCGATGCTTGACCTAAAGCTGGAAATGGGCGCGTGAACTTCTGCACTCGATTCAGGTCTGCTGGGAGGTCTTCCGTAGCCGCTGGATGCCTCGGAGTGGTGACTCGATCCAGGCCGAGACGCCCTACTGCCCGGTCGGGAAGGTGACCTCGCTCCTGCTATGTCGAAGAACGACGCAGCGCCCTTACCCTTGACCGAAGGAGAAGAAGGCAAGCGTGATAATGTCTCCATCGTCCTCTCAGCAAGCGACGGTCCTGGTGGCTTAAGCCCTCCAGCACCCTCATACTCCTCTACTACTGGCTCGTCTGGGGAAACAGTTGACGCAGAGATCCATTGCTGAGAAGGTTGGCGTTTAACCGAGATCGAGCGCGCGATGTTAGTAGGGGTCGGCGGTTGAATTCTAGTGCGTGTTGCGCTTCCAGGGATTTGGGATATCGATTTTCGGTTTTGCGCCGCTGATGATGATCCCGACGACACGGTACGAAGGGGAACTGGGGTGGTGGTAGTAGAGGGGCTCGCAGACCCCAATTGGTCTCTCGAAGGGGTTGAACGAAGCTTTGGGTTCCGAAGCGCACCGTTGCCGATGCTAGTCGCCGTCGTCGTCGTCAGAGACTCCCGAGAAGGAGAGGCTCGAAGCGAGGTTGATCGAGGAATTGGGAGCTTGGATGCAGGTGCTTGTCCTGGAACAGGTATCTTTGACAATCTAGGAATGCCGGTCGGCCTTCGGGGTTCGTCCATTTCGATTGTTTGTTGTTGACAGTTGGCAAATTTGGTTTGTGGATTTCTTGTATGCTGGCGCTGGTGGTGTGGTTTTGGAGCTCCAAAGCTTCAATGGGGGGGAGCTTTCTCCAAGTGGCGCGGATCGTTCGATAGCACAAGCACCAAAAAAAGAGTTATTAATTTGGCAAGAGCCACAATTCGCGCAAAGAAGAGAAACAGCGCAAAAAGAGAAGAGGCAATGAATTGGGAATAAAGGACAGAATCAATTGCAAGGCTTCAGTGAGTTCAAGTTTGAGAGGGAAAAGAGAGGAGCAGATTAGAAAGCGTGGGGAATCATCAATGAGAATGCCCAGGTCGGGAAATTCCCCGAACGGGAACCAATCTCGCGTTGTTCGCTAATTGGCTCGTGCTCTAGCTTGGCTTAATTAGCGTGTACCCAGGAGTGTGGTTGCCAATGCGTCTGTCATTTTTCTGTCATGGTCGCTGCAGACAAGTGTGACGTTCTTGCTGCCGGATAATGCGCCAAAAAAAAAAAAAAAAAAAAGGGCGATGTTTACATTTTGATTTTGATAACGGCGCGTTGGTGTTCATCTCGCAAAAAGTCTTGAAATTGTATGACAACGGCTTTTGAGGTCCGTCCCGGTGCCGATGCGGCCGGGATGGTATTATTTAAATTTAGACCCTGTCAGTGTAATTAAATGATCCACCACCAGAACCGTCGACATGTTCTAGAACCCGCGGAAAGGAGGTGCAGACCACGAGTCTTGGCATTGAAGATGAAGAGCGGCACGGCGACAACAAACATTGAAGAAGATCTCTCTTTCAGCGGATAAAAGTGACACATTTGGTTCAGATTGACTTTTGGCTCTTGATTGATCGTCATGAGCGCATGACACTGTCTCAGAAGGAAAGAAAAGGAGAAACACCATGCCGCCAAAAAGAAGAAGATCATGATGGTGATGATCAAAGAACCCCAACGACAACACTGGATTTTACCAATTATTGAGAAAACAAGAAATAAATGTTCAATTGAAAGACTCTTCATGGTAAAATATAAAAGACCTTTCCCCGTTCTCACATTCCCCATCTCACCGTTCCACGCCCGCTCTGCCCAGCCGCGGCCCGGCCGCAACGGTCGGCCTCCTCGACAGCCCCCAAACCAACAACAAACATGCCAACCGACCTAATTCCTCGGTCTTTTTACCTCGCACTTATAACAAGCAATTGGCCTCGACCGCGAACTGACACAAACATCATCTTTGCAAGGGCCAAGGCCAACTCGACCACAGTTGTTTCGATGCTCATTCACTTCACCAATATTGTATTACTTGATGCCCATGTTTACTGTCACGATGACCGAGAAGAGACCAAGTTCCAAACCCCCCACAGCTGGCCGGTGAAACCACATCTAACTCAACAGCCTTCCCTCTCCCTTCATAACAGCGGGCTCTACCCTGAACGGAGACAAGGAAATCTTGATGATGCACAACGAGAAAGAAGGATCTGACATTAGGGTCACTCCGTCCGGTCCCCGCCGGGCCAAACAACATGCAAAAAGAGGGGTGACCGCCCATCCATAGGAACTTTCGTAGTTGTATATACACAGCCCTCTTTTAAGTCACACAGGTCTATCCAATTCCCACTTCTTCCTTATCTTGGTTCCCGCTTTTTTCTTTCTTGTTCTTCTGATCATACACTGAGAGAACCGTACATGTTGTCCCAGAAGCAGACATAAGCCTGCCTCGCGGGCGGGACACCAGCATCACCAATAACTAAAGAGCGCGGGTGGAAGAAGCTATCCACGCACTCGAAGAAAAGGCTCAGCCGTCTATCACACCGAAAGAAAAAAAAGAGACGAAATCTCCAGACCCAAAAAAAAAAAAAAAAAAAAAAAAAAAAAAAAAAAAAAATTTAAATTAAAAAAAAAAAAAAAAAAAAAACCAAAACCCCCCCAACACCATTTTGTGTGGTGGATTGAGCAAAAGCAAAAATCGTGAACAAAAAACGGGTACATTTACCTCCCAAT